>BMAC01000247.1:160837-195303 GCA_014905375.1 Phtheirospermum japonicum | reverse complement strand
TAGGGTTTAATGAATGTAGGGTTGAATGAATGGGTAGGGTTGAATGTTGGGCCAAAAAGCAGTATTAGTGTAGTTCAAAAGCACTCTAACAATATTAGAAAAAGCACTCCAAGTATTGCACAGTGTAATTATATGCAATTTTTAGAAAAAGCAGTTTTAGTGTAGTAAAAAAGCGCTACCATAATATGAAAAAAGCACCCCCGAAATTGTCAAATTTGTAGCACTGCCAACATATAAAAAAAGCATTGCTACTTACATTATAAAAGCACTATTTATATGTGAAAAAAACATTGCTACTTAATTATACATAAATTTTATTTAAAATTGTTTGTTGAAAATTCGAGTTTTTTTGAAATTTTTGAATTTTTCCGTAATTGTAGATGAATTTTGTGATGCTTTTTGTATAAAGCCGCAGTGTTTTTTTTTTTTTTTTATCCGTAGTGCTTTCTAAAGAGCAATTCAGCGCTCTTTTATGAATGTTGTTATATGTCGAAAATACCCTTTTTATTAATTTAATGCAATATTTACCATAAATGCACTGCTGACGTGTCATGTTCTCAACCATCTATATTATTCAATCCAATGGTCAAGATGAGTCCCTAGATTCACATATAATGACATGGTTCCATTTGAACCCAACCCTATATATATATATATATATATATATATATATATAGGATTTGGATCATGTGGGAACCAATTCCGTATGTGGGACTAGGAACCCATATGATCCCCAAAATTAAATTTTTTGTATGGCCAAGATCAACCTAATTAATTATATAATAAATTTAATTATATTAATATAGAATGATATATATGTCATTATTCATACTATCCTAAAATAAAACATAATTAATCAATTTTTTCCTAATCATTGGGTGAAGGCTATTAAAGCTTAAAACGATTGATGTGATTCCACTAATTATCAGCAATTAATAATAATCGCATCAAAGATATTTGCAGACCGTGTAGAATTTAATCCCAACGATTGATTATTGAACCATATTCTCCTAATCCTGATAATGTCATTACATACCATATACTATAGCAATTATTATACTTATAAATGAGAAGACCATTATAAATACGGGGATTTCTACGGTGCCGTGAAGGTACCATTTCCCACTTAATAAGAACTATTAGATCTAAAGTTGGTTATAGATAATGGTAAGATCAAGGGATGTAAATGCAGGGGGGATGGGAGGTATGGTACCTTCACGGCACCGTAGTCATTTCCTATAAATACATCACGTATTATTTCTCCGCTTAATGTTTTGATATCAATTAATCTTTTAATATTTCCTGTCAATCAGAAGTTGCAATGGAATTGACTAAATGTCTGCTTATTTTTCTCACGTACTATGTCTATAGATCATCTTTGTTGCTGCTTTCCAGCTCATGTCTAATCAAATTTAGACCACCCAAGAACAAAATATTAAGTACTCCAATTTATTTGAACTTTTTTTAATGATTTCAGTGGTTATAATTAGTTCTGTGAGAAATTGGAGAATTACTTTTAATTCTCTTTAAATGATAATAAATAATTATTCTCATATCTGTTTTATCTGAAGCAATTGTCTCATTCTATATACTTTTTTTGTTTTTGTTATGTAACACTAAACTTAAAGAAGAAGAAAAACGTAATTAACCCTTTTGTCAAGATCATAAGACCTGAACGAGAACTCATTGCAATTTCTTGCTTGCATTAAAAACTTACACACTTGTAAGAAAATTAGTATTATAGTTGGCAGTAAAAATGCAATTAACACACAATACTAACAAACAAATGACATTCAAAACCTAAAAAGGCTTGATTATCATTCATCCTTTGGTGGTATTCTTTCCGTCAAAGGAGGAGAATCTGTAAATTATGATTCCTTGCAAGTGACAACATTTCTCCCAAAAACTAATCTAACAAGTTTGAGTAGAGACACGTCAAGTAATTAAACGTAATCAATTCATACAGCATACAATGCAATTACATAGTGGTAGTATGACACCATAGATTGTTTTACTCATAAACATATCATCCACATCACAAGTAGAAATTAGAAGCCAGCTTTCATCCATTACTCAAGAACCGAAGCTATGTGGTGAACCAAGTCGATTACTTGAGTACTGCAAAATGAAAAGAAAAAAGTCAGATGTGGATAAGAGTAAAGAACAGATATGGTAAGGAACATGTTAAAGGATGTATGAAAATTACCAATAGCCCAAATGATTACTGTTGTACCATGTAACGAATTTCACAACCTTTCTGCTGAAAGCAACTCCAACCTTAGCATCAAAGATACACGACCTGGAAGCACAAGATTTGGTAAGCATTCATTATGTCCCTACTACAAAAACAGATTTTACATCGGTTATTTTTTGCCATTAACATCGGTTTTTGAACCGATGTAGATGAAGACGATGTAAAATGTCACAGTTTATACATGTGTTCTCGGAATGCAAAACAAAGTAAAATTCCAAGAATCCATTGCCATATGTCAAAAAAAACTGTCAATAATATTAAGAATGAAAACGTAAAGGATGGAAAGTGAAAGGGATAAAAAAAAACAAATGTAAGATCACCTGCTGTCCCCCAAATGAGGTGTCAGTACAACATCATCCTCTGCAACTTTTCGACACACTCATCCTGTAAGTGACGAAACATCAATCAACGCATACATCATGGAGAGCTAAATTCACCATAAACCTTACATGATGGCAGATTTGATCTCATCATACGATGCTTCCTTTTCTAAGGTCAACATGAGTTCAACTTTCGAAAATTAGCATTGTATGTATGGAATGACTTTTTATTAAGAATCCCTTGTAGAGCTGGAAGAACTTTTCCAACAACCTTAAAAAAAGAAGCGGATGGAATTTATAAAAATCAGAAATAAGGGTTAATCAAGTTAAAGGCAGTGGAGAAGTGTCACTACCAAACTCAAACTTCTATTCATCATCAAACTAAAAGATATAAAAGTATGCACTACTTTTGAGGAACCAAATACCTCATCAGCTTCACTTAAACTTGGAATGATGTTATAAGAGAGGTTCTTTCACTTCTCAAATTCTCGGACGGTGGAGATGATCCATCAAGCGTCATTTGGGTAACTGAATAACAGAATTATACACCATTAAGAGCATCACGATTTCAAAATATAAAATAAAAGAACAAAACCTACCTGTGATGAAGTCAGTTGTGGTAATTAGACACTCAAGAACTCCAATCGATCATGAATACCTAGAAGTTGTGAAAAGAAATGCTAAAATGAACATTAAATGTAAAGCTGAAATCTGCAGAATGAAAGCTGACTATAAATTTAAAAGCTATTTTTATTTCTTAGAACAAGCATACATTTTCTGGATGATCAAAAGCAATACAATGCAGCTGCCTTTTATAAACCCACTGCTAGGGTTTTAGGGTATATCCTGAGGATCACGATGCATGCCAGCTGTGTTGAGATCATCTGAATGGTTCAGCATCATCCAAGTGTCACCAGCTTGCCCATGCAGCTCGTTGCCACTTCCTTGTCCTCTTGCACAGCTGTCATTGCCCGTTGATGTTTGTAGGCTCCTGCATTTTAGCTTGTAGTGATGGTTAGCAACGCGCTCATCACCTGGTGTTCCTCTCACACTCCTCCTCAATTCGATCGTGCTCTTACTAATAACATTGAGCTTGTTTCTGAGCTTAGAGAAGAATTGTAGACTCAGTGCCTTAGTCAAAATATCTGCCACTTGTTCTGATGCTGGAATATTTTGCACTCTCAATTTTCCAGCAGCAATTTTTTCTCTAACAAAATGGTAGTCCAATGCCACATGTTTTGTCCTAGCATGCAACACAGGTTTACAAGCAAGGGCTATAGCTCTAATGTTATCAACCTAAATTAAAGGCATCTTAGGAAGAGATTGTCCTATTTCTTCAAGTAAGGAGTTGATCCAGGTCACTTCACATGCAGCATTAGCCAAGCTTTTGTATTCTGCTTCAGTGTTGGATCCTGACACTGAAGGCTGCTTTCTTGAGCACCATGAAATCAGGCTATTTCCAAAGTAGATACAATATCCAGTAGTTGACCTTCTATCATCCACATCAGCTCCCCAATCTGAATCAGAAAAGGCACTTAGGTTGAGATGAGAGGATCTTCTAATGTGTAAACCATAGTCTTGTTCTTGCTAAATGCCTCAAAATTCTCTTCACAGTCCTCCAATGAGTATCCAAAGGTGCTGACATGTATTGGCAAACTTTATTCACACTGTAGCTCAGTTCAAGCCTTGTCAAGGTGACATATTGTAAAGCTCCAACAACACTTCTATACATTGTTCCATCCTAAATGAATCACACATTAGCATCACTAACATGAAATTAGTAAACAATACCTACAATCTTACACCAAAAATAGTCTAGTAAAAATTGAAAGTGAGGAACCCTAAATGAATACATTACATGCAGTATCTTAGCAACACCAGTTTATTTTATTAGCATCATTGTCCAATTAGCTAGCATCAATTAACGGGAATATTAGCTAGGATAGTGTGTGTAATTCTATTTTTGGAATAATTAAGCTTAATTAGGTGTTATTTTAGGATAGTGTGTGCAATTATATATAAGTCCTTATCCATTAATATAAATATATTACTAATATAATTAATGCGATGATCTTGGCCATACAATTATTTTCATCTAGTGGTTCATGTTGGTTCCTAGTTCCCATACAGGGGACTGGTTCCCACATGATCTCAATCCTATATATATATATAGGGGTGGGTTCAAATGGAACCATGTCATTATATGCGAACCTGCGAACTAGTGCTTTTATTATATACCAATAGTTTTTCTATTATACAATCACAGTGCTTTATTAATATTTTCAGTTATATACACCAGTAGTGCTTTTATTATACAATCCTAATACTTTTAATTAAATAAGGAAATACACAAAAAAAATGTTTTTTGATTTTACTGTTCTCTATTTTCGAGATGCACTTGTTGAATTCAAGCTTTGTGTGTGCCTTAAGAAGTATTTGATGCTACAAGTAATGCTTTATGTTGTTATACATAGTATATGTTGATGCTAATTGTGGTTGATGGTTATATTTGATACAAATAGGTTGGTTTTTAATTTTTCCAAAGTTTCCAATAGTAGTCGAGAAGTTTTGTTGTTTATTCGAAATAGTATAATGATACAATCATTGATGATACAGTTCTAATTTTAACATCTTGTTAAAATTATGGACGCCAGTTGCTTCGAGCAAAATATGTAGGTTTTAAACTTTAGTCGGCAAATCGAATTATTTATTTGGAAATCCTACTATTATTACAAGTTTCAGAATGATGATTCTAAAATCGATAGAGTATGTTGTGAAAATTAGTGTTAGTTGATGCTTAATATTTTTATTGGTTGTATCGGTAAAAACGGGTTAATTTAAATATGTTTCTAATGCTTTTATGATATCCAAGAGCAAAACACTACAGGACGAATAATTAAGCTTTATTAGGTGTTATTTTAGGATAGTGTTTGTAATCAACCCATCAATCCATATATTTGTTAATTCTGTTGACACCTTGATAAGGTGTCAACTCCTAATGCCTCTATTTTCCATGTGTATTTTTCTAATTAATCAAAAAGCTGATGTGTAATTTTGTAAAAAAATCCTATTATTTCCTTCCTTTTATAGTTTTTGTTCAGGGTATAAAATAGAGTTTTTTTTGAAAGTTTCATTATCTCCTTTTTTTTTTTCTTTTTTTTTCTAAACCCTTCTCCATCCGCCTCCCTTTAAAAAATCGTATTCCTTCTGTATTTGCAACTCTGCAGATTTCCTTATCCAGATTTTCGAAGATACAAAATTTCTCTATTAATCATTCGATGGTGAGTGTTTCTTATTTAATTTTTTTTTCACATTTTGGTTTAGATCTATTGGTTTTAGGGTGGATTCATTTATTTGTTTTCCAGCTATTGAAGATCCAGTTTTTTTTCCGTGTTTTTTTTTCATGATAAATCGATGTTGGTTTCAATTTTTTTTAGATCTAAATTCAAATTTGTGATTTTTTTTCTTCCAAAAACTATAATTGTACTCATGATCTGAATAAATTATAATTCTCTCCTTCATTCCAAATTCGATTCTGGCATCTTACCTTTGGATTTTTTTTTATTTTCCCCCCGAAAAATGAGGGTTTTGCGGGAGTCGTGGTATTTCTGCAATGTCGGCGGCAAGTCGGAGAGAATGAAGGCCGCCATTTTTTCCGGCAAGGCTCCAACCATGGCCCGAATCAACGGCGGCGGCACCGGATTCCTGATCCACCGGAATCTGCTCCTCACCACCCATGCTAATCTCCATCGGTCACTGCTGTTGAAGGTGTATTTTCACCTTCTTCCCAAATTTAGGAAAAATACATCGATTTGTAAGGACTTCTCCCACAATTGGAGTAAACCATTTTTTTTAAAGTCTCGAGGGTTATTTACTATTTACTGGATTATTTAGTGGTAAATAATTGTGAGTTCTATAATTTCATTGATTCCATGAAGTCTTCGTGTTCTGCTCCACATTACTCTTTGTGCCCTATAACCGTAGGACTGCAATTTTTGATAAGTTTTTAAATTTATATTAATGAGACTACATTAGTACAACAATGAAATTGATATGAAAAAGCCATATATACTGCTACATTTTTTTTAATAATTAAGATTGCTTTTTTTTTTCTTTTTTGTGATTTGAGGTTTGGAAGAGGCAGGATCAAGTGGGATTACATTATTGGATTTGGAACCCTTCTTCGCCAAAATTTAGGAAAAAATACATCGATTTGTAGAGGACTTCTCCACAATTGGAGTAAACCATTTTTTTGCAGTCGTTTTGGTGCTTTATATTTTAGATTTATGGGATAATCTCTAATCGATTTTGGCTATTGCATTAAAATAATTTACTGGAACTAAATTCATTTTGTTATAGGTTGCAAGTTACAAAGGACAAGGACGAGTTGCGGAATTCGGGTTTTGAACCCTAAATGGGTCGAGGGAGAGCTTCTTGAACTTGACTACAGGGTAATTATACTAATGACATATTATTCTCATTTTTTCTTCTTTTCTAATTTCAGTTTTTTATGGATATGATCCTTTGTTAACAACTCTTCACATTTGAATACAGAATTTAGGGACATATGTCAATGGGTGCAGATTTGGGTTTCCTTTATGTTATCCTAGACCAAAACTTTCTCATTATGTTCTTTTGTCTGAAACTTCAAGTGGAGATAAGCTTATGAAAGTTTGTATGCTTTATGCAGTAGGACCCTTTTTAAGATTTTCTAGGATTGTTTTGTCTTTGTGTATCATTTAGAGGTATTTTGAAACTATGTTATACTGTGAATGAAATAATCTCACACCATGAAGTTTTGTAATCTTTATTGATTGCGGTATTTTATAATTACTTCTATCGAATGCCAGCTGTCATCATGAATTCATTATTAATTTACCGAATCATTGCAAAAAAACTATCTATCCCAAATACATCTTCTAAAATTATAAATACTCCTTATGGTATTTTTAATTTTAAAATATAATTGGTCTTCTTATATTTGTTTTAGACATCGGGTGTAGTTTTTATAATTAACCTTAAAATTTATTATGAAAGATGTATTTGTTGATGAAGTGTTTGCATCTACGCGAAACGAAGCTAGAGGGACTAATTTGTTAATTTAGGAAAATGTTAAAAAAAACAGAAAGGGCATTTTATGTGTTATAAAGTGGAAGATTGTATTGCATGGCCACTTTCATGTGCTCATAAAGCAGTAAAGCTAGCTAAAAAAAAATTAGCACTATCATGAAAATAGTAGATTCTGCTTTTCTACCAAGTAGAATGATAGAAATAATAGATTTTGTTTTATGGCTTTTGATACAGGAATACAGAAAATAGTGGAAGACCTTATGATGTTTAAGTGATAACTTCAGTGATAAATCTTTCCATTCTTCTGCCTAATCCTTTGAAATTCCAGATTAAGATTTTTCATTTTAGTTTCCTTTTTTTTTTTTTTTTTGTGTGTGTGTGTGTGTGTGTGTGTTTATCCGAGGTAAATGGTGGGGCAGCTAAATAAGAGAGTGGACCACAATTCAACAGTTTCCGACAGCCACTCAGGAGAAATTAGTTAACGCCTAAATTTGGACCTTGTGTAAGTTCTGCATGTCAATTTGCAATTTTTTGGCGTGTTTATGTGAATTTTGTGTGTTTACGAAACTCAATTTGTTTGATTCATGATTTTTTTAGATTTAAATATGTGTTTTCAGATTTTTGTTCTTCTTCTTCTTCTTTTTTTTTTTTGATCTTATTTTATATCTAAATTGTGGTTGATGCTATTTTTTGTGATTTAAGGCTTAATGTATTTTGTCCAAATTCACGATTTTTTTGCTTATTTGTTTGTGATTTTTTGTTTTTACTTTTTTTGGCAACGATTCTTGAGGATTTCAAGCAATTTGTATATAAACATTTGCTCATAGGAGGTAATTTTGCAACAAAGGTGTAATTTTCCATGATTTATGTGGGAAATAAAAATTTCTTAAAATATCTTCACTTTTTTTAAAGGCTATTATTAAATACAACCTTTTATTTATTTCATTTTTTCCCATATATATGATAATACGGTCCATATCCATGGAGATATGAATTTTTACAATAATTTTGATTCATTCTTTTTTACTGAAGATGATATTAAATTTCATAGTCTAGAATTTGTGCATGATTCTCATAATAATAATTTGGTTTGTGGTTTTATTTCTTCTCCCGATAGTACATTATCTTCTTAGGTCTAATTTGATATTTTAGTACTAAATCAATTGTGTTTTTAAGATTTTTTTTTTCAAATCTACCGCATTTTTGATATTAATGTTATTTTATTACTAATACTATATTAAGGTTATTTTTAAGGGTTGATGAGTTTTTAAAACTACATGTTTGCGATTCGTTATTTTTTATTTTTTTTTTCAGATTGGTAGTGATTTATTACGAATTATATTCCCAAAAAGTACGATTTTGTGTTTTTGGTATTGATTCGGCTAAGAATGTTTTGTTATTAACATTTTCCCCCCTTTTCTGAATTATTGGACGTTTTCCGGTGATATCTTGCTAGGGTGTTGGCCTTATTTATCCGAATTATTTTACTTTCACCCAGTTATGTTCCTGATTCTAAAATCTCACTTGCTGGTGTTACATACACCCTATTTCTTTTGTTTTGTTTCTTTATTTCTTGGTCTGTGATTTGCACGAAAGATTCATTTGTTGTTTGATTTTTCTTTTATATGCCTTTGTTCGCCACCCAATATTTGAATTTCTGCATTGTACAACGTTCTTTTAGAAAAAATATTTTCCGCTTCATATGTAGTTGGTAGAAATATAACGATATCCCTTGCATTTTTTGAAGGATATGAATGCAAAAACATTTTGACTCTTAGCCAATAATTTGTGTGTTATAGACTGTCCTATTATCACACGCTTGGTTTTTTTTTTTTAATTGTTCCTCTTTCTTGAGACTGATGTTTACATATCTTTGACAAACTCGACAGCCTATTTAAACGACATCAACTATTAACATGTAACTAAATGTGAACTTTATGCTTATCAGCCGGCCTAAAAATCCAGTAGCCTTTTTTCAAATTTATTTTTTACAAGTCATGTTCTTGGTTGTACATTATTGACATATTATATTTTTACTGGCCAGTGGAAAAATTGCCCGACAAGAGGACGAAGAACAGCTCCGCTTGATTGAAGAAGAAAAAAGAAGAGAACGTACGCATGTGGCTAAGAAGCACAAGCTCGGCCATAAGTCATTGGAAAAAAAATAATTAAAAAAATGAGATTTGAGTACCTCAAGAGGCTATTTGCAGGGAAAATTGAACTCCGAGCGTATTGAATGAGTGCTTATGATGATGTGATGCACCATATGAGTTATCTCTTGATTCTAACTTTTTTAAGTAACAGCTTGAGATGATGACATGACATTGGGTTATTTTATTTTACCTTAATTCAGAGAGGGTGGAGCTGTAATTTTATCGAATTATTATAGTGTTTTGTTGTTTTTCTTTTTCAATATTACTTCTCCGTGACTTGGTTGTCACTTTTTCTGTATGTAGTGGTAAGGATGGAATGAGAAGGCTTTCTTTTTTAGTTAAGTAGTCCTTGTGATCAATAAATATGGTGGTCGATTTTTTGTAAGAGTCAAGAAATTGTTGCCTGATGGGTTGTTATTATTTAAGGTATAATTATAAAAAGATTACATCTCATATTTGGTCCAATATAAGCCTTTCTTTTTTTTTTTTTTTTACGGAGATTTAGCATATATAAATAAATTACAACTAAATCTATATTAATATCAACGAATGAAATACAATATTTGTATTATAATTAATATCACAAAATAGCTTAAAGTAAATAATATATTTTTTTTTTTTGTTAATAATGGTTTTTTTATATTAATAATTCAGTGTTTGAAGTTGACAAATTATTTATCAACATCCGCGTATTAATAATATGGTCTATAAGATAATTTTTTAAAATTTAAAACGAAGAGTTTTCTTTTACTTTATATTTAATATTCAGTTTATGAACTTAACAATTTTTTTTATTAAATATATATTTTTGTACCTTTTTTAGTAATGCCCGCGTAAACGCGGGTATTCGAACTAGTTACATATAAATTCTTATCCATTAATTTAAATATATTACTAATATAATTAATGCGATGATATTGGCCATATAATTATTTTCATCTAGTGGGTCATGTTGGTTCCTAGTTCCCATAGAGAGGGCTGGTTCCCACATGATCTCAATTCTCTCTCTCTATATATATAGGGGTAACCATGTCATTATATACGAATCTGCGAACTAGTGCTTTTATTAGTTACCAGTAGTGTTTTTTATTATACAATCAAAGTGCTTTATTAATATTTTCGTTTATATACACCAATAGTGCTTTTATTATACAATCCTAAATACTTTTAATTAAATAAGAAAATACACAAAAAATCTTATCAATCCATTTAATTAGATTTAATGCCCATAATTGACCATAGATTCACATATAGGAACATGATTCTCATTTGAACCTAATCCTATCTATCTATCTATCTATCTATCTATCTATCTATCTATCTCTCTCTCTCTATATATATATATATATATATATTGGTGAGTTCACATAGGAACTAATCCCTCTATGAGAACTTATAAACCTACTATATTACATATGATATTATGCTATTTATGAATCATGTACATGCTAATTAAGATAATAGTAAATATCAAGTGAACATAATAATAGCAATATTAAAATATAAATAGCATTTTTACATTATTTAAATTAGAATCATTAAATATAAATAACATTTTACATTATTTAAATTAGAATCACATATAATGTAAAGTAGCAGTTCCTAAAGTTCCCACCTACGAATTGGTTCTCACATTAACATAATCATATATATATATATATATCAATGTTCTAAAAATTGTTAGGCGGCTACTAGGCGTCAGGCCAGCGCCTAGCGGCTAGAACGCCTAGGCGGGGTCTAAGCGGGGCCTAGAATTTGAGAATAAGTACCCTGATTTACAACTTTACATCTAACCATTTAATAGTTCAACATACTGCCTACTACACAATAAAGTCTATGACAATTCAAAACTAAAAGTAATAATCATAAGTTATAACTTACAAGTTTAAAGCTATTATTTGATTCAAAGTTCAAAACAACATAGATCCATAAGTTCATTAGTTAAATAAAAATAGCATAACATATATTACAAAATCAAAATAATCAAAAAATACGCCCAAAAATGATGTCGTTTCAGAACATAATTAAAAAAAAACAAAAAAAAAACTAGCATGGCGCCTGGGGCGCCCGACGATTTCTTTGGCCGACTTTTGAAAATCGTAGACGGATTGGTGGCGCCTAGGCCGATTTTTAGAACAATATATATATATATATATATATATATATATATATATATATATATATATATATATATATATATATTAATATTGCTGACGGGTATTCGCCGTTAGCAAGTTTTTTTTTTTTGTTTTGCTGACGAGTATGACCGTCATCAAATTGCTGACGGCCTATGCCCGTCAGCATAGTGACTCGTCAGCAATTCGTTAGTATATGCTGATGGCTTTCTGTCCGTCAGCATATCCAAATTTTTTTGTAGTGATCTCGGTTCAATGGGCTCATTCCGGGTGGAGAAAAGGAATAATGGCGGCAGAGATGAAGTGTGGTTGAAGGGATGAAAGTTTGTTGTGTGTGTTTAGGACTTAGCGGTAATTTTGTATTTAATAGAGTATTTTCTTACTCAGGGTGTTTTCAGAAAGTTTTGAGGTGCCGATATTTGAATCCGAAAATGTATTTTAACAGAGAGCATACCATTGTTTTAACTTTTAATTTCAAGTAGTTTGGTTGGAATACTGTATTGGAGTCAAAGAACATCTCCAATACTTGTGTTTATTTAAGAACATGACTAGTGCTGCATAAAATAATAGACTTTTTTTACCAAAAAAATCTATCCGATGTAATGAAAACAGAATAAGGTATATGTAGTGGTGGCATGAAAAAAATGGACCACATCTTTTCTTTAGTTTAGTTTGAAACTCAATTATGGACATAATGTTAGCAAATTAAAAACTGAATAAGGACATAAATTAGGTGACATGTGATTGGGCACTTTTTTGTTTTTTTTTCAATTATGCATTAAAGTAAATTTAATTATATTATACCATGCAAATAATCAAGGTGAGACTTTAAGCATTGAAGATAATCTAATTATCATAACTATTGCATTTGTTCTCAGAGTTGTTTAATTCACAGTCTTTCTACTTAGTCGCGAGCTTTCTTGACTTATGAATCAACATTCAATACTCGATATTCAAACAAATAATCTATTCAACTGAAAAATCCTATTCGATACTTTGTCTACTTTTATTCATATATTTCATTGACAAATTACAACTATTTTAACCACATCACAACACAACTATTCTCTCTCAATTACGTAAGCATTTCATAGGTTTCTCCCATCCTCACAAAGCTTCACTTGTTCTGAGGTACGCTAAATGAACTCTTTTTTAAGGTTTTTGTTGATTTCTTGAGCTTGCTTTGGTTTGGTCTCATACATTTGTATCATATTTTGCTCAGTTTCATTATCATTTTTGAGCACATACTTTGCAACTTTAGCTCTCAACAAATTCTGAAATAATTTCGAAACTGTAGCTGATATTATGAAAACTGATTTCCATGGAATTAAGTCGGTACAGTTGGTTAGAGATTAAAAACTTTTTGTAGGTTGATTATTGAAGTTTGAGTTGTACATTATCTTGATTAGGTTGATAGAGAAATGGATCCACGCTTGCATTCTTCAAATGAAAATCAATCCATGACCAAGTTTTCCAATCGGAATCTTGGGAACCAGCCCTCATCAGACGAGCCCATTTCTAACTCTTTTTCGGTCGTTGAGGATAATAATTATCGCGATGATTGTGAATTTGCGGATGTGATTTTAAAGTACATTGATGAGATGCTGATGGAAGAGGAGATGGAGGAGCAGACGCATATGCTTCAAGAGTCTTTAGATTTCCAATCCAAAGAGAGATCTTTTTACGAGGTGCTTGGACAAAAATACCCACCTTCTCCATCACAAGATTCAGCTGCTAAAGGTCAATATTGTGAGAGACAACTGGATAATAGTTGTTCTAATGTTAATATTAACCTTGAGTCAACGACTAGCGGTAGTGATGGTTGTAGACATCCAATTAATGTAGTTGATCCGAGTTGGCTTAACACTCACACGGATTATGATATTTATTTTAAGATGGGGTTCGATGATGCGAGTAAGTTTCTTCCTGACGTGTCGTTGGGTAATAATGACGTGTTAGTTCAAAATCCAAAAGAAGGTGAAATTAATAATCGCCGTTTTGAAGGAAGGGGCACGAAAAATCGCCACCCCGAGGAGAATGAATGCTCAGAAGAGAGATGTAAGAAACTGGCAGCAGTTTACACAGAGTCTAATAATGTTCCCATAGAGGAATTTGACGATGTCTTGCTCTATACAGTTGGTGAGCGTGGGAAGAAATTTGAAGCCCACAGAACGGACCTTGTAACCGCGCGAAGCAAGAATAGACTGCAAAAGAAAGCGTCAAGTGGGTCAAAAGGCCGCCTCCTTGTTAAGAAACAGAACATGAAAAAAGAAGAGATCGATCTGACATCCCTTTTGATTAATTGTGCCCAATTTGTAGCTGCGGGTGATCATAACAACGCCAATGAGTTTCTGAAACAGATCAGACAGCATTCGTCTCCTTTTGGCGATGGGACTCAGAGGTTAGCTCATTATTTTGCCGATGGCTTAGAGACGCGTTTGGCTGGAAACGGTAGCCAAATGCAAAAATCCCTCCTCAACAAAATAAACACAGCTTCTGATTACTTGAGGGCTTACTACACTTGCCTCGCATCGTGTCCATTCCATAGAGTTTCGATTTTTGTTTCCAACATGTTGATCACGAGTAAATCGGAAAAAGCGATGAGAGTTCACGTCATAGATTTTGGTATACTTTACGGCTTTCACTGGCCTAGTTTTATTCAAATTTTATCTGAACGAGAAGGTGGTCCCCCAAAACTCCGGATTACGGGCATTGAATTTCCCCAACCGGGCTTCCGACCGGCAGAAAGAACAGAGGAAACGGGCCGTCGGTTGGCCCGTTACGCCAAGACTTTCAATGTGCCGTTTGAGTTTCATGCTATAGCACAGAAATGGGAAACCATCAAAATAGAGGACCTTAAGATTGAAAAGGGTGAGTTTGTAGCGGTCAACTGTTTGTATCGAGCCCAAAACATACCAGACGAGGCAGGTGTGGAAGAAAGTTCAAGAACTATGGTTCTTAACCTAATTAGGAAAATTAATCCTGATATTTTCATACATGGGATAAACAATGTGTCCTATGGACTGTCCTTTTTTGTCACTCGGTTTCGGGAGGCTTTCTTCCACTTTTCAACTCTGTATGATATGGTGGAAACAACTATACCTAGGGAAAATCCCGAAAGGATGCTGATAGAGAGGGATTTTTTTGGAAGGGAAGCATTGAATGTGATAGCTTGTGAGGGATCGGAGAGAGTCGAAAGGGCTGAGACGTATAAGCAGTGGCGAGTTCGACATTTGAAGGCGGGTTTTGTGCAAATCCCTTTTGATAGAGAGTTGATGGACAGTGCAATGTACAAGGTTAGAAAATTTTATCATAAAGACTTTTTAGTAGATGAAGTTAACCTGTGGCTATTGATGGGCTGGAAAGGGAAGATAACCCATGCAATGTCATGTTGGCAACCTGTTTGAGAAGCTGAGCGAATGTTTTTTTCGTCTCTCTCCATGATTTGCCACGTCTTGACCGTGTGCATTAACATTTTTTGTATCCTCATTCATAATTTCGAAGGATTAATTCATTTAATACCTTCGAAGTTTAGTTTGGTTACAAAAGAAGCTTGTTATTTATAATTTTCAAAATTCAATAACTTTTTATTTTGTAATATCCGTAATATCTTACACATTTGTTTCACTTCAAGATTCTTTACTAAGGGGATGCTTCGTTGTGGGTTTGGGGAGTGGGGAATGGGAAAAAGTATAAAATGGTGCTTGATAACCACCACACTGTATGTTTGATTGTCCAATTTTCAGTGTTGAGACATACCCTCCACAAACAGGGGTTATCAAAGCCAACCTGCACAATCAAACTCATTCTCATTCCCATTCCCAAGAAAATCACCAAGAATATGAATGGATAATTCTCATATATTACACTTAATCAGCATTAAATCCCAAATAAACATTCAACCTTTTATTTTATCCCATTTAGTCAAATTCTTCCCATTAAATCAAAAATTGCATTTAAATTATCGAAAATACCTCTACACACACATGTATATACACACATACACACGCCCTAAAGACCTACTTGGATGAAAATAATTTGAAACCTTTCTCCTTTTTTTTCCAACGCCGTCCTTGGTTGGGCCTCATTAACAGCTCCGCCTTCTCCCGTCCTGAAGACCTACTTGAAGCTTCCTCATGCATCCATGGCCAGATGGACAAATTCGGTTCGATCGTAAAATATATAGTCAAATCGGTCGGTTCGGTTTGACTAACAAAAAAATTGATATAACCGAACCGACCGAATTTTATGTGTGTGTGTATATATATATATATATAATATTAACTACATATTTTTTTAATTTATTTTTATGGCTTTGAAAATAATTGAAAATAAAAAAAATGAAATCGGTTCGGTGTTCTTATTTTTTCGGTCGGTTCGTTTCGACCGACGACCGAATTCATTCAATTCAGTTTTGCCAATTCGGTCGGTTCGGTCGATCGAACCGACCGATGCACACCCCTAAGTCCAACTCTAAATAAACAACTAAAAGTTTGCCCCTTATAATAATAATAATAATAATAATAATAATAACCACCCTCACCTTCCGCCAGTCATAGTCCGACAACCGTCATCGATTTTTCAGGCACCAAAAAAAGTTTCCGGCAATATATATATATATTTTTTTCTGTTTGTTTGTTTGGTCAGAAAATTTTCAATACATTAAATAAGAAGTTTTTGTAATAAGTATTTTTTTTCCCTTTTTTGGATATAAAATAAATTTATTATACTATAATAAGTTTTAGTAAAAAAAATAAAAATCCCTTTAATCATATAAAGCGAGAATTATATAACTACAGTAGTTTTGTACGAATACCCATATATTGAAGTCTAATTGTCAATCACGATTGCATATTCATCTTTAGAGTTGTTTAATTCATTACTTCTCTACTCGGTCACGAGCTATCTTGACTGTTGAATCCTGCAATAGAATCAATACTCGAATTTCAAACTATAATAAACTATTCGACTGGAAAATCCTATTCGATAGGTTGTCTATTTTTATATATAAATTCATTGACAAATTACAACTTTTCTGATATGACACAGCACAACTATTATCTCTCTCTCTCTAAATTACGTAAGCATTTCATAGGTTTATCCCATCCTCACCAGGCTTTAATTGTCCTGAGGTACGCTAAATTAACTCTTTTTTAAGGTTTCGTTAATTTCTTGAACAGGCTTTGGTTTGGTTTTACTGCGTAATTATACTTTTGTACGGAACAAAACGAATTCTTTGTAAGCAGAAATTATGCAAAAGCGTTGGATTTTTGTAAGAGAATGCTGAGGTCAAGTGATTAATGTACTATTTTTTAATATCATTTTTGAGAACATAATCCTCCCAATTTTCTGTAACTGATATTATGAAAAATGATTTCCTGGAATTAACTCTTGGATTAATAAATTTCAGTTGGAAAATCAATCCATGGCCGAGTTTTCCGATCGGAATCTTCAGAACCAGCCCTCATCAGACGGGCCCATTTCTAACTCTTATTCGGTCGTTGAGGATATCAATTATCGCGATGATTGTGAATTTGCGGATGGGATTTTGAAATACATTGATGAGATGCTGATGGAAGAGAACATGGATGAGCAGACGCATATGCTTCAAGATTCTTTGGAATTTCAAGCCAAAGAGAGATCTTTTTACGAGGTACTTGGCCAAAAATACCCTCCTTCTCCATTACAAGAATCAGCTCCTAACGGTCAATATAGTGAGAAACCAGATAATAATTATTCAACGACTAGCGATAGTGATGGTAGTAGACCTCCAATTGTTGCACTTGATAACACTCACACTGATTATGATGTTTATTTAAGAAAGGGGTTTGATGATGCGAGTAAGTTCCTTCCTAGGGGAAAGAAAAATCGCCACCCCGAGGAGAACGCTTGCGCAGAAGAGAGAAGTAAAAAACTGTCAGCAGTTTACACAGAGTTTAATAATGTTTCCTCAGAAGAATTCGACGATGTCTTGCTTTATACAGTTGGTGAGCGTGTAAAGAAATTTGAAGCTTACAGAACGGATCTGCTAATTGCGGGAAGCAAGAGCGGTAGGCGGAAAAGTGGGCCAGTTAAGAAAGAGGACATCAAAGAAGAAATGATCGATATGAGAACTCTTGTTATTGATTGTGCACATTTTGTAGCTGCGGGTGATCATCGCGCTGCAAATGAATTGCTGAAACAGATCAGACGGCATTCGTCTCCTTTCGGCGACGGGGAACAGAGGTTAGCTCATTATTTCGCCAATGGGTTAGAGGCGCGTATGGCTGGAACCGGTAGCGAAATCTATAATTCCCACCTCAGCCGGAGAACGACCGCTTCTGAATACTTGAGGGCTTTCTACACTTGCATCGCTTCGTATCCGTTCCATAAAGTTTCGATTTTTGTTTCGAACAAGTTGATTGCGTGTAAATCAGAAAAAGCGATGAGAGTTCACGTCTTAGATTTTGGTATCCTTTATGGCTTTCGCTGGCCTAGTTTTATTCAAAGTTTAGCTGAACGAAAAGGTGGGCCCCCGAAGCTTCGGTTTACCGGCATTGACTTCCCACAGCCGGGATTTCGGCCGGCAGAAAGAGTTGAGGAGACGGGCCGTAGACTGGCCCGTTACGCCAAGACGTTCAACGTACCTTTTGAGTTTAACGTTATAGCACAGAAATGGGAAACTATCAAAATCGAGGACCTTAAGATAGAGGAAGGTGAGTTTGTAGCAGTCAACTGTTTGTATAGAGCCCAAAACTTATCAGACGAGGCAGGTTTGGAAGAAAGCTCAAGAACTATGGTTCTTAACCTAATTAGGAAAATAAATCCAGATGTTTTCATACATGGGATAGTCAATGTGTCTTATGGCATACCCTTTTTTTTCAGTCGATTTCGAGAGGCTTTGTTCCACTATTCGGCTCTATATGATATGTTGGAAGCAACTATACCAAGGGAAAAGCCCGAAAGGATACTGATCGAGAGGGATATGATTGGAAGTGAAGCATTGAATGTGATAGCTTGTGAGGGTTCGGAGAGAGTTGAAAGAGGGGAGACGTATAAGCAGTGGCGAGTTCGGCATTTGAAGGCGGGTTTTATGCAAGTCCCTTTCGAAAGACAGTTGATGGACAGCGCGATGTACATGTTTAGAAAGTTTTACCATAGAGAGTTTGCTGTAGATGAAGTTGACCAGTGGATGTTGATGGGTTGGAAAGGAAGGATATTGTATGCACTGTCCTGTTGGGAACCTGTTTGACAAGCTGAGAGAATGTTGTTTTCGTCTCTCTCCATGATTTTTCAAGTGTCAACCGAGTGCATTAAGGTATTAGCAATTTCATCTTATTCTTTATCCTCATTCATAATTTGGAAGGATTAATTACATTGAATACCATTTAAGTTTAATCGAACTACAAAAGAATCCTGCTATTTGCAATTTTCAAATATTGAATTTACGCTGTTATTTCACTTCCATGTTATTTGCTTTAATCTGTTTTGGCACATTACAATTGACTGCTTGCTGGTATTAATCGTTGCGTTGGTTGCAAATGGATGTGCGAAGCAAACTGAGCTTTTTTTTCTGTTGTACCTCATCTTAAAAGCTTTGTATGTTACGGTTTTTAAGTAACTAAAGCTAATGCTCATTTACTTGTGTACTGAATATCTTGTTTTGCTTTAGATCCTTTTCTTTGGTTAGTTACACCAACTATCAAACGGATGTTATATACTGATCTGCAACCTGCGGGGCATTTGTTTTAAGTTCATACTAATCCATTTCACCGGCTGGTCACTGCTGATGGATTTCCGTCCAAATTTATACTAATACATTGTATTTCATACTTATTTATCGAATTTCATACTTGATACCATCAAATTTTCTTTTTAAAATTAAAATTCATACCAAAACACAATTTACTTATTTTTTTCAAACTTGTCATATTTCACGACAATTTTTTGAAAACTTCATACTAGCCATAAGAACTAGTTCAATTCCATACTTATTTAGCATATCAATTTCATACTAATCTTTGAGAAAATGTAACCCTAATCCCAACAACCACACCCAAATTGCACTCGCGGATCCACGGGTACCACCAAGAGACTAATATTCTCCACATCCAATTCCATACTACATATTTTCCGACGACAATTTTTTTCTTTGACAAGATATTCACAACCTTGAAAGATTTAGGCCTGCAGAAGCCCAAAAATACACCTTCATTTTCAACTTCTCTGACAAAATCAGTGCCCCATGACCAAAACCCCCCGCTCATTCTTCGGCAGTATGTTATTGATCGACGACATTCTAATCATGGACCCAGGCGCAAACATTTGAAGAAATGTTTCACCTTAAAATCCACCGTCATCGCATCCCTTCTCTGGACCGCCCTCTCTATCTTAACTTGAGCCTTCAGATTCTCAACCCTGTGGCCCCCACCAGCCCTCTCCCCCATTACCACAAGCTTCTGGATCGGTTGGCGGCGCAGATGGTGAGGATCGGGCTAGGGCGCGGCGTCACCGGTGTTTTTGGAACTGCCCTGGACGGATAAAATAAAGGGAAAAATATTTTTTTGCAACCATTTCTCATTCAGTTATATATCATAGAACTCAAATCCTACAAAATCCTACGAATCTTTTCATTCTCATTTACAACAAATACATACCATATAACCATAAAATTAAAGTAGACTGACAAATTTGCCCTGACAAATTTGCCCTAATAAATTGAACTGGCACGCAAGCCATCCTGATTTAAAGAATCAAAACCGATCCACGACCAGATTAGGAAGAACACGGTCTTTTCAGATTTTCAGGGCTTTCTATTCACCTTTATCTCCCAGATTCACAGAATCACAGCCAACCAGATATTCTCCAAGAATTCGCTATGAGGAGAAGGAAAGGTCACCGGTAATATATCCGTGTGATTCTGCTACACCACGTGCGAATCCACATGAAGATTCCCTCTGACAGAGAATATCAGAGGCAGATGGTAGCCATGGAAATAGCTTCACACAGTCGCTGAGAGGAACCGAAGCCTGCCTTAAGCCGCCGTCCACGTCTGCAGAAGGATTTCCCACCTTTCTTTTCCCACCGTTCGATTTCTATAGAAGGATTACTGATGGAAATACATACCAATCGAATTGATTTTATTACAAATTATATACTATTCTTTACATGGAAAATATAAATTATATATTATAACAATATTTTGTAATGTAGTTCGTAATTCGAGCATAGTAGTTTGCTATTTTTCTATGAGTAGTTGCAAATTTTCATAAATTATCGTTGTTGTGCTTGGAAAAAAAAGTGCAGTGTAGTTTGTAACTCGAGCAGAGTAGTTTGCTATTTTCTTGTGCATAGTTGTAGTTTTTTCATAAATTATCATTTTTGTTGTTGGAAAAACAAGTGCAGTGTAGTTTGTAATTCGAGCATAGTAGTTTGCTATTTTCCTATGATTAGTTGTACTTTCTCATAAATTATTATTGTTGTTGTTCGAAAAGGAAGTGCAGTGTAGTTAGTAATTCGAGCAGAGGAGTTTGCTATTTTCCTTCGAGTAGTTGCGACTTTTCGTAAATTATCGTTTGTTGTTGTTGTAAAAAGGCTTGCAGTGTAGTTCGGAATTCGAGGAGAGTAGTTTTCTATTTTCCTGTGAGTAGTTCCAGTTTTTCATATCATTGTTGTTGTCGGAAAAAGAAGTGATAGTTTGTAATTCCAGCAGAATAGTACGTAATTCGCAATCTGAACAAAGTAGTTTGTAATTTTAACAGAGTAGTTCGTAATTACTCATGTAATTGCATTTCATATAGTTTTGTCATGTAGCTGATAATAAGTAGAGGTTGAAATATTTTTCAAGGGTAATTTAGTATATTATTAGAGTTATTGGATTATTAGGAAATTTTTATATTCAATGGAGTTTTAAGGCAACAGTTTGTATGTTTTGGATTAGTCGGGAATTCTCCCAAATAAATATACTGATATGAGTAGGGGTGTGCAATTGGACTGGATCGGAATTTACGGTCTCGGCCCGGACAGATAGACCGTAATTTTGGAAACTTTTGGACCGGAAATCGGACTGAAATTCCGGTCCAATTACGTTGCAGTGCGGTCAAAACCGGTTTGGACCTTTTTTTTTTCTTTAACGAACTAGTTTGATGTAATTTAATTTTCAAAATTATGGGAGGTTTCAAATTAATATGATCTAATAGTAAAAGGTAGCAAACATATTTTTTAGTATTATTATTAATGTTATGATATAATTATATATAATAGTACATAATATTACACACACTAAACATTTAATTTTACCGGAAATTTACATTGTAATATAAAAGATTCTGTAATTAAAAAGACACACTAAACATTAAATTGTACCATAAATTTTTATAGTAATAGGAAAGACTTTTTAACTAAATAATCAATAACACTATAGTATAAAATTACAAACAACTCATTCTCTCAATTTATATGGACAATATAAACAACTAACAAATTTTTTTCTTTAAAAGTGACAAATGAACTAAAAAGAAAAAAAGAAAAATCAGTCATATTTCGGTCTGGATCGAAAAGTTACGGGTTCGGACCGAAGCGTATCGGAACCGAAAAGTCCCATTTTATGGACCGTAAATCGGACCATATTATCATCGGTCCAGTACGGTCTGGGTTTTTCTAGTCCGATACCAGTCCGGGTTATTTTTGCACACCCCTAGATATGACTATCTCATGAGCAATACAATAATGTTTCTTCATAATTAATTAATTAATAATACTAATAACTCGACATAGATGGTACAAAATAAATTACGTAGATTAAATAGTACATACAATCTTGGTTCATCAATTGGGAATTTTCCCTTAATTAGACTAAACTGAACGATAGATTTTGTAATTATTTCTCCTTTTCTTAAATGCAATTTATTCTGCAAGTTGAATGGGATTAGACATGTTTGGTTTGTGGTAAAATCTCGAATCGCAACCAGACCATGGAACCATCCATTTGTTGGCGGTTTGTGAACCGCCGTTCACGGTCGATTAGATCGGTTCACCGATTTCAATTGTGGTTTTTTTCTTTTTACTTTGAAATTCCTTTTTTTTTTTTGCTAAATTTATATGTTTATTATCAATCTTTGTTTTTAAAATGAATGAGATTAAGTTAAAACATAAAAATAATACTTTAAATAAAGTAATAATAAATAAAAAAGAATTGGAGTTGAACAATTTACAATTCAAATATTTGAAGTTAAAAATCTGAAATTATATTTTAAATAATTATATTTATGAGAAACATATATGATTTATTAAAAAAAAAGAAATATATGAGATTAAGTGAGAAAATTGAAATAACACTTTAAAAAGAAATTTTAAAATTTTTATTGGCTTTTCGTTATGTTTATTATCAATTTAATAAAAAAAACTTATGAGATTATTGTGAGAAAATAAATATAGCATTTTAAATAAATTCAAAAAATAAATAAAAATAAAATGGACTTGAACTATATGAAATTTTAATTCCAAATAATTGAAGTAAGTTGCCTATGACCCCAACAAATTGGAATCAAAATCCACATATTTCTCACTTACCCTACGAAGGGCGACGTGTCATAAGAGACGATGCGGGGTTGTCATGCTCATCCATTTATTGAGTCATTCCTAGATCCACCATCATAATACGTCTCGCTCTCTTCATCATCACTAAGAATGTTTATTTATTAGCGTCAGTCAGCGTTGACTCGATCATGGAATAACATTTGATTTTCAAGATTGTGAGGCCTAATGTTGGATACGGGTCCAACATGTACTCCACTTCATTGAATGCTTCTTTGATTGAAACAGTTGATGCGGGAACAATCAATATCTCATTTGCAATGATATTAACAATGGGATAAAGTGATTTTCTCGATGACCATCAATTCAAAATATCAAACTCGTTGTCGGCTTCATTTCCCCCCAGCGTTGTATACTCAAAAGACGTTATTAGATACGTTTCGAGTTCTCGATAAGGATTAGAACCGAAAGATTAACCCCATCGGCCCATCCATAATTTTTTTATTTCAAAAAATCCTTAATTCTCTCAATTTTATCGTCGCCGTCACCACTTCTACTAGGACTACTAATTCTAGTGGAATATTGTCGTCAGGAAGTACCTAAAAGAAGAGGACCATCAAAATATATACTTTATTCTTTAAATATATCAAATAAAGACTTTTTTTTTTACCTTTTGATTAATATTCTCAATGAAGGAAATTCAAACTATTCAAATGACAATAACGGTTAAGGTGGTTATAAATCACTTTCTCTATTATTGGAATCTAATAATGTAGCAACTAAAATATTTGGAATGTAATATAAATACTTCCACCATTTTCATTTTATAAGAATAACTCAACGTTTATTTTTCATGCACTCCCTAAAAATAAATGCAATTTTAACATAATGTTAAATAATAAGGTGGGAAGTAGGATAATAAACACCAGGAAATAAATTAGAAGAATATAGTTCATAGGTTCGTATATAACATAATTGCAGTTTATTGTTGGCTAAAACACGAGCATAATAACTCTTTGTACTAATATGTATTTCAATAATTTATAGGTAGAGTTTCAATAAGTAAGCACATCGGTTGAAAATATTTTTTCGTGAAACTCATTTTCCTCACAAAACTGCACCCCTTTTCATTGCGAAAATTTATTTCTATGAAAATACATTATTGTTATTTAATAGGATTAGGCTCACTTTTCAAAGCATTCAATACAATCTTGAGAACCCAAATTTAAAATATTAAATATGCATCGAATATAAATAATAAACCACCAATAGATGGTTGACAAATACTAGCACGCTCATTATTATTCGTCGTATTACGAGTAGCATTATAAATGAAATTGAAAATATTTTTTATGTGTTGGAAAATTTATTTATGAGAATTTTCTTATTTTTTTATTTGCATTTCTTGGGTTCGAAATAAATTAGGGAACTAGATTTAGGACTTTATTTATTTCCTAAATTGTATTTAGGGTAAAATATTATATGCATCCTGTACTATACGCGTTTTTTGAGTTTGCATCCTAACGTTTTTTTTTTAATTTAATGCATCTTATACTATACAAAATTTTGAAAGTGCATCCTGTATTATAAAAAATTTAGAAAAAACAAATAAAAAAAATTATTATTTATTTCTGGTGAGACTAGGTGAGAAAATATGCCGAAACTAGTTTTATTAAATAAATAAAATTTATTATTTATTAAATAATAAATTCGGTGAGTTTGCATATTTAATAGAATATTTAATAAAATATGCCGGAACTAGTTTTAAATAAATAATAAATTCGTCGAAACTCACCTAAAGTATACGGGTTTGAAAATATGCAACCTCACTCGCGAGACTAGGTGAGTTCCGGCGAGTTGGCTTTTTGGAGGATGCACTTTCAGAATTTTGTGAAGTACATGATGCATTAAATTACAAAAAAAATATTAGGATGCAAACCCAAAAAATGCGTATAGTACAGGATGGTTACAATCTTTTTCCCTTGTATTTAGGACTTTATTTCCTAGATTGTGTTTAGAACTTGTTTAACTTGTTTACCAAGTTTAGAACTCTAGGACTCTTATCTATTTAAGACAAGATAAGGACATAAGAGAAGATAATATCTCTTATACACGGCTTATCCGTACGAAAAGAAAAAGAGAGACGCAAGAAACAAAGCAGCAGGCGACGCAAGGCAAGGAAGAACACAAGCAAGATAGCTACTTGGAGCTACTGTCCGAAATCAAAAAGTTCTTCGAAACTGCGTAACCAACAGAGAAGATCTTTTCATCCAGGCGACAAGTATTTAGTATCATGTGTTTTATACTTTAGTTTTCATATATTACTTCTTATCTTTTTGTATTGATCGTGAACAAAGAAAGTAATATAGTTTTCGGGTTTGTACACCCAAGTTCACAAGTACTTTTACTAGTGAACTGAATTTAGAATTCTGTGTTCTTGAGTTTAAATTTCCGCTTCATATTTTTAGTTAAACTCTGGTTGATGTTGGTTAACATTGAAAACAACATCATATACTTATACATATTTTCAAAACCATAGACCTTCAAATTTACAATTGGCATCTAGAGCGGGTTACTTGACGTACTAAGTATATCGATCCTTATTTTCTAGGTACTATGGATGCAGAGGATGATGAATCTCTTGACGAGTACGAGAAGATGAGCATTGAGCATAAACAATTATTTGTTAGTTGGGCAAAACAAGTACTCAAAGTCAAGGATCTTAATATCGAGGTGGACAAACTGACTCAGAAAAAGGATGACCAACTAAATATAATTGTCCGATTGGATTCATCCCTCACCAAAAAGGATGATGTGCTAGAACGAGTAAAGACCGAGTTGAATAAGGTCTAAGAAACCCTCACAAACCTCAACAAGGGAAAGACCAAGGTGGATGAGATTCTGTAATCCATTATCCCGGATTGTTCAAAACACGGGATTGGATACAAGCATGTTCAAAAGCCAGATTCAAGTCAAAAGGTGAAGTCGACCAAACGCCACAAGAGGAGAAGAAGACAATACATGTGTCATCACTGTGGTGAACCAGGTCACATACGACCATACTTCTGGAAGCTTGTTGGCAAGCAAACTCATTTTAAAAGGTCGAAGTTGAGTGCTGAGTTCCGTGTTGATTTCCGTGACGGTTTCTGTGTTCCCAACACCAAAACCAACACAAGAGTAAAGTATGTCTGGGTCAAAAAGAACAAGATCAAATGCAACATAATGTATTCCTCTATGAAGTCTCACATCCCTAGAGCCTGGTATTTTGATAGTTGATGCTCTAAGCACATGACCGGCTTGGAAGATCTTCTCTCGAATATTGTCAAATTTCATGGAGGAAAGGTGAAGTATGGTGGAGGTGCAAATGGCCAAATCAGTGGCCAAGGAACTCTTCATGCCCTAGTATTGCGAAGCTCAAAAACGTGTTACTTGTTGAAGGCCTAACTGCGAACTTCATAAGTATTAGCCAACTGTGCGATGGTGGTTCAAGTGTTAGTTTCACTAATGAAAAATGTGAAGTTTATGACGAAAGAAAAACTTGCATCCTTACTTGTCACAGGACCTCCGACAACTGCTACAAAATTAATGGCGACATGTTCTGCAAGCTGTCCCAACTTAGTGATGCCGAGGTGTGGCATCAAAAGCTCGGACACGTTAATTACAAGATATTGGAAAGATTGGTCAAAAAGGATGCTGTGATCGGACTACCTAAGCTCAACACTAAAACCGATCCTGTTTGTGAGGCATGCCAGTAAGGGAAGCAAGTCAGGGTGCCACATCCAACTGAACAGAGTCTCACTACCTCATATTATTTCGAACTCCTTCATATGGACCTTTTGGGACCACTTGAAGTTGAGAGCCTTGGTGGTAAAAGGTATGTTCTTTTGATTGTAGATGATTTTTCCCGCTTTACTTGGGTAGAGTTTTTAAAAGAAAAATCTAAGACTTTCGAAGCATTTAAAAAACTTGCAAAAAGGTTGTGTGTAAGTTTTGGTGTGAGTATAGGTAGAATAAGGTTTGATCATGGGAAAGAATTTAAGAATGCATCATTTTCAAAATATTGTTCCAAAGTTGGTATAACTCATGAATTTTCTTCACCCGTCATACCCCCAACAAAATAGGATAGTCGAACGCAAAAATAGATCTCTCATAGAAATGACTAGAACTATGCTTATTTCAAATGGGATTGCTAAACATTTTTGGGAAGAAGTAATGAACACTGCATGCCATATAATTAATAGGGTGTATTTTAGACCAGGGTCTTGTGTTACTCCCTATGAATTATTGATGGACAAAAAGCCAAATTTGAGTTATTTTTATATTTTTAGGTGCATTTGTTATGTGCTAAATGGAAGAAATCATCTTACGAAACTTGACTCAAAGAGTGATAAATGTATTTTCATGGGATACTCTCGAAATAGTCATGCATATAGATTGTTTAATCTTAGAACGCGTTGCATGATTGATTCAGTTAACGTCAAGTTTGATGATTTGATGAGTGGTTTTAAACCTGCTGAGGATGATGATCTGGTTTATTATCAAAATCCTCAAGATAATGTCTCCGTTGGTGTAGATGAAAGTGCAGGTGTTGAAACTGGAGAAACGAGTGATGTTGGTATCGGTGATGGTTCTGGGAACACAACATCAAAACCAACATCTACTCAAGCTGTTCCAGAATCAGATTCTGATCCCTATATGGAAGATTCAGCTGAACCCATTGACTTATATTAGAGAAATATTCCCTCAAGAATTTAGAAGAATCATCCTATGAGCCAAATCATTGGAGATCTCGATGAAAGAACTAAAAGAAAGCGACAAATAAACTTCAAAGAGATGGTAAGTTTTGTTTGCTTGTCTACTAATTGATCTCAAATTCGAGAATCTTTGTTTCTTGCCAAAACAGAGCCCAAGCGTGTAGAGGATGCTCTTAAAGCCGAGTATATTGCAGCTAGAAGTTCTTATACACAGTTATTGTCGATGAACCAAATGATAGAGGACTACGGTCTACATAGAAGAACATTGTCTGTGCTCTGTGATACTTCCAGTGCCATTGATATCTCGAAAAATCCAGTCCAACACTCATGAATCAAACACATTGACATAAGGTACCACTTTATTCGTGACTTGATTGAGAGGAAGATAGTTAGCCTTGAGCATATAGGAACAGACAATCAGCTTGTTGACATTAGACTTAGAGACCTTCTCTCGTTTGAGAAGAGATCTCGGTATGTGCATTGTTTAAGTCAATGTTGGTTTTGATGTTGTGACACCCTAAACTGACATCAGTCACAACATCTGTATACTTTTGCATGCATTTTTTTTTTCTTTCTCATACATAATATGAGTGCATTAAGTCTAGTTGAAAGTGCAATAAGGTCTTGTATTGTAATAAAAGTGATGACAAAAAGACTAACCTCTTCAATTAGGTGATTGTGGAACTTTCCCGCAGAAACTAGTTTTCTCCCAGGTCCAAAAACAAGAAGTGTTAACAGCAATTGCTGAAGATAAGCTATTTCTCTTCAAATTTATAAAAAGATGAACGTGTCCCATAAAAGAAAGGGAAATTGCGGACAAAAGAGAGTTGAAATTGATTTAGCTTCAGTGGTCGGGTTCGCTTTGCACGAATGAACAACTTTGAGAACACTTACTAATACTTTAAATGTGAGTCATGCAGCATTGTTTAGGTTATTGAAACGAGGCCTTCTTCGGCCCCACTCAAATACCATTAAACCATATCTAAAGAAGAAAGCAAAAGACCTCGTCTACAGTTTTGCATGTCAATGTTAGAACCAAATAGTGTTCGCCAAAGTTTGTTGGTATGTACAATATGGTACATATTGATGAAAATTGGTTTTATATAACAAAAAATGTGATACTTACTATTTACTTCCCGATGAAGAAGAGGCTTTGTGTGCTTGTCAAAGTAAGAGTTTTATTGTGAAGGTAATGTTTCTAGTTGTTGTGGCTCGTCCGAGATTCGATGAAAAAGAAAAAAAGTCTTGTTATGGAAAGATAGGAGTCTTCCCTTTTATCAACATGCAACCAGCACAGATAAGAAGTAAAAATAGAGATTTAGGGACTTTGGAGGTTAAACCCATTACATCGGTATAGAGAGAAACTACAAAAGCATTTTTAATCGAGAAAGTTATACCTAAAATTCAAGATGTGTGTCCAAGAGAGGATATAGGAAAAACTATCTTTATTCAACAAGATAATGCAAGGACACATGTCAGTCCAAATGATGTAGACTTTCAAAGGGCCGGTTCACAGAATGGCTTTGACATTAGATTAGTATGTCAGCCATCAAACTCTGCAGATTTAAATATCTTGGACCTCGGATTTTTTAGTGCCATTCAAGCATTACAACATAAGGCTCGTCCAGACACCATAGGAGATCTTATCAATGCAGTTAAACTATCTTTTAATGATTACTCTTCAAAAAAAGTGAACCATATTTTCCTGAGCCTGCAGCTATGTATGCGAGAGATTATGAAATTGGAGGCTCCAACAAGTATAAAATCCGACATATTAATAAGGTCGGATTGAAAAAGCAAGTTCGTCTTCCTACACATATTACTTGTGATTCAACCCTCGTACAAGATATAATAAACATGTTAGCCTAAACGAACTCGTAATTTTTTATTTTCTTTTTTTGGTGTGGGATGGTAAAAGTACGTTACAATCTGAATTGGCGAGGTGGGAACTATGCCAAATGTGTTCCAATTAAATGTACATGAAATTAATTCTTTACTGAGTGGAGTCAAGTAGCTATATATCAATTAAGAATGACGAGTATTTTAGCATATTCTCTGTTAGTATTAATTTTTAATGTCATGAATATTTTTATTTAATCAATTGTAATATTTGTTCTTGAATGAGTTAAGAACCTTATTAAGTGCACCTATACACATGGTGAGTGACGAAGGTGGTTATTTCAAAGAACAGTTATGGAAAACGGTCCGTGCATTGGGTGTGTCTTTTCTATTGATTTCAGGTTTTAGTGCGCTCATCGAGGATAAAGGAATCGGTAAAGGACTTGGTTTGCGGGTAAAAGTGCAACCCGAATCATATACAAATTTAGTGACTTGAAGGGAGTCGATGAGATGAAAGTTGAGCTGGAAGAAATTGTTAACTACCTTCGTGATAGTAATTAACACATCTTTGCGGGAAGTTCCAACAGGTGTTCTGCTAGTGGGCCCCCCTCGAACAGGGAAAACAATGTTGGCAAGTCGAAACGAGCATCTCGCAGAAACAGATGCTCATTCGTCTTGATTTCTACGTGGGCGGACACGTCACCGAGGAGCTGATCTTTGGGGAGGGGGAGGTGACATCGGGGGCGTCGAGCGATCTGCAGCAGGCGACTAGTTTGGCTAGGGATATAGTTGCCAAATACGGATGAGTAAGGAGGTTTGGGTCATTGCACATAATTACGAGGATAATGGGAAGAGCATGAGCGCTGAGACTAGGATGGTGATCGAGCGGGAGGTGAAGGGGTTCCTAGGACAGGCGTATAATAACGCAAAGACGGTTCTCATGACGAATAGTAAGGAGCTTCATGCGCTCGCGGGTGCTTTACTGGAGAAGGAGATGCTGACGAGGAGTCAGATTAAAGCGTTGCTTCCTAGGGTGGGCCCTCAGCAGGTGGGGCGAATTCAGCAGCCAGTCGTTGCGAACTTACCGCCCAATGCGGCGGCATCGGTGGCGGCTAAGGAAAAAGGTGTTGCACCTGTGGGATCTTTGTAAAGCCAATATCTATGAAAATAGACAGAAAAAATTATGACCTAATGCAATAGTTGATAAAAACATGTGCATAGTGCAAAAGACTTTTTGAGCTTGGAGAGTAATTGTAGTTTGCTTGCTAGTCAGGCTGTTGGTTATGTAAGTTTTGTAATGAATGGCAACGAGTTCTTTGGAGTCTGGAGTCCATTGAACCTCTTCTTTTTCCTTTGTGTCTGTAGTATAGCTGACCATAATATCAGTTTATTAGAGGGACAAAAAAGAGTATTGAAATAAGCCATCAGTAATCATTGCAAGAGTCAACTGATATATTGATGAATTAGAATCATCTAGCACTTCAAGTTCATACGTCATTTGATTAAAGTATTGAAATTTGCCGAGTATTAGATTTTTTTTTACATCAAACTTAAATTATCATTATAAAAACAAATATTTCAATCATCCTACTTATTACAAGAAAATGAATGGCTTTCGTGTGTAATAATAAGATGTTTGTTTCTCCATCGGTGAAGGGGTCTTTAAAACGGGCGACGTGTTCATCGTGTCGAAATCAGTCTTCACTTTTTTTTCGCGTCGACTCTCTAAAGCCTTTTTGTACAGCTTAAAGAACTGGTTTAAATTAGTTGATGCATTCACATATCCGTCGAAATGCGAATTCATACTGTCGCTCCTTTGGGTCACGGACATCTCGGTGAAAAACGTGTCGTGGATATACACCGGGACCCACTACCTCCATTCGTAGTAAATTTCTTGAATCCACTTATACTGCATGAGATCGTATTTATCAACGAGGGTTTGCCAGCAAGACTCGAATTCGTCCATATTCTCAAATAAGTTGACACACTTGTGAAAAGCGGATTCAAAATGCGGATGTTTTAGCAGCACATTCGATAATTTCTCCTAGCACTGTTTGAAAATATGCCATTTGCAAAAATGGTGACGGGTTTTCAGGAAAACCTGCATGATGGTGGACCGAATGATGTCATCGTGCTTGGTGGTAATCGACATGGAGGCCCGGTCCGACATGGCTGCCACTAAGTCTTGAATAGCCACACAAATGACGCTTCGGATTCGTTAATCAAGAAAATGCAGCCGAATAGAACGGGCTGCACGTGATGGTTCAAGCCCATAAAGAGCACGAAAGGCAACCTATACTTATTCAACCTGTAAGTAGTATCGAACGTGACCGTATCTCCGAAATGGCTAAAATCGGACCGGGCCTTCGGGTCAGCCCAGATAACGTTTTGCATATTGAATACTCGGTAGAAGTATTCATTAAAGTTCACTGATGCAAAGTATTTCAAGCATTGCATGAAAGTTCAACAATAAACTACAAAGTATATATGATTGAAATATGCCAAGTATTATCTCTTAATGATTAAAGTATTGAAATATACCAAGTACAAGGTAATATACTTGGTATTAAAAAAAACATGCAGAAGTATTCTTAAGCATCACTATGAAAGTTACTGCCAACACCTAAGAGCTTTACCATGCAAAGATACATAGATATACAATGATAAGAGAAACATAGAAAAATCCACACGATTTAGGAATCAAGTTTTTTGGCTGCTCCTAATTCATCAAGGTTTTTTTATTTCTTTTATGGCCTTGTATTTAGAAGTTTCAATGTTATAGAATTTGCAAAATCTACACAATTTCTACTCAATTTTTACTTTCTGAAAAGCGACATTAGAATGATAAGTCGATGTTGTTACTACTCAAATAACACAGAAAACAAATCAATATATATGACATTAAAGGCACTATTACAATAATCATTTCAATATGGCACGATTATTATTACTCGAGTTAAGTAGGAACAATAGTGATAATATAAAGGTATCCATACATCATCAGAACAAAAAAGGAAAAAGAAGAAAGAAGAAAATTCATATTCAATATGACACGATGATTATTATTATTACTCCAATTAAGTGGGAACAATAGTTATAATATCAAGATATCCAAACCTCATCATAAACTCAACCCTACTGGAAAAAAGCAAAAAAGAAAAAAGTTTGATGATGTTCAATCTTCCATGGATCGATTGTTTAATCACCAATTTATTCTATCACTTTCTCCATGTTTTGCATGTAATTGTTGTATTTTCGCTTATGTTTTTAGTTAGGGCTTAAGGTCGTTTCTAGTAGTTTTGAGTCGTTTTTCGTTAAATTTTTAGGTCGTTTTTCTTATTTTATTATTTTTCGTGTTTCTTGTTAATTTATATTTAATTTTGTTAAATGGTCCGATTAACTTGAGTTTTGTGGTAAATAATTACTTTTTATGGTTTAAATTCTCATTTTATAGGTAAAGGCATCGAGGACCGGAAATCAAATCGAGCTGGCCCGAACCGAGCTCTCCCGCGCGCAGCTGCCGAGACTTGCCGGCAGCTGCCGAGCGAGCCTGCCGAGGCTTATCGGAAGCTATCGAGTGCCTACCCACGTTGCTGCTGAGAACTTCTGCCCGCATCGGCCGACGCCTGGGTTCGGGCCAGCTCGATTTGATTTCCGGTCCTCGATGCCTTTACCTATAAAATGAGAATTTAAACCATAAAAAGTAATTATTTACCACAAAACTCAAGTTAATCGGACCATTTAACAAAATTAAATATAAATTAACAAGAAACACGAAAAATAATAAAATAAGAAAAACGACCTAAAAATTTAACGAAAAACGACTCAAAACTACTAGAAACGACCTTAAGCCCTAACTAAAAACATAAGCGAAAATACAACAATTACATGCAAAACATGGAGAAAGTGATAGAATAAATTGGTGATTAAACAATCGATCCATGGAAGATTGAACATCATCAAACTTTTTTCTTTTTTGCTTTTTTCCAGTAGGGTTGAGTTTATGATGAGGTTTGGATATCTTGATATTATAACTATTGTTCCCACTTAATTGGAGTAATAATAATAATCATCGTGTCATATTGAATATGAATTTTCTTCTTTCTTCTTTTTCCTTTTTTGTTCTGATGATGTATGGATACCTTTATATTATCACTATTGTTCCTACTTAACTCGAGTAATAATAATCGTGCCATATTGAAATGATTATTGTAATAGTGCCTTTAATGTCATATATATTGATTTGTTTTTCTGTGTTTATTTGAGTAGTAACAACATCGACTTATCATTCTAAATGTCGCTTTTCAGAAAGTAAAAATTGAGTAGAAATTGTGTAGATTTTCGCAAATTCTATAACATTGAAACTTCTTAAATACAAGGCCATAAAAGAAATAAAAAAAACCTTGATGAATTAGGAGCAGCCAAAA
>BMAC01000247.1:129874-160812 GCA_014905375.1 Phtheirospermum japonicum | reverse complement strand
TAAAGAACTTGGTTTAAATTAGTTGATGCATTCACATATCCGTCGAAATGCGAATTCATACTGTCGCTCCTTTGGGTCACGGACATCTCGGTGAAAAACGTGTCGTGGATATACACCGGACCCACTACCTCCATTCGTAGTAAATTTCTTGAATCCACTTATACTGCATGAGATCGTATTTATCAACGAGGGGTTTGCCAGCAAGACTCGAATTCGTCCATATTCTCAAATAAGTTGACACACTTGTGAAAAGCGGATTCAAAAATGCGGATGTTTTAGCAGCACATTCGATAATTTCTCCTAGCACTGTTTGAAAATATGCCATTTGCAAAAATGGTGACGGGTTTTCAGGAAAACCCTGCATGATGGTGGACCGAATGATGTCATCGTGCTTGGTGGTAATCGACATGGAGGCCCGGTCCGACATGGCTGCCACTAAGTCTTGAATAGCCACACAAATGACGCTTCGGATTCGTTAATCAAGAAAATGGCAGCCGGAATAGAACGGGCTGCACGTGATGGTTCAAGCCCATAAAAGAGCACGAAAGGCAACCTATACTTATTCAACCTGTAAGTAGTATCGAACGTGACCGTATCTCCGAAATGGCTAAAATCGGGACCGGGCCTTCGGGTCAGCCCAGATAACGTTTTGCATATTGAATACTCGGTAGAAGTATTCATTAAAGTTCACTGATGCAAAGTATTTCAAGCATTGCATGAAAGTTTCAACAATAAACTACAAAAGTATATATGATTGAAATATGCCAAGTATTATCTCTTAATGATTTAAAGTATTGAAAATATACCAAGTACAAGGTAAATATACTTGGTATTAAAAAAAACATGCAGAAGTATTCTTAAGCATCACTATGAAAGTTACTGCCAACACCTAAGAGCTTTTACCATGCCAAAGATACATAGAATATACAATGATAAGAGAAACATAGAAAAATCCACACGATTTAGGAATCAAGTTTTTTGGCTGCTCCTAATTCATCAAGGTTTTTTTTATTTCTTTTATGGCCTTGTATTTAAGAAGTTTCAATGTTATAGAATTTGCGAAAATCTACACAATTTCTACTCAATTTTTACTTTCTGAAAAGCGACATTTAGAATGATAAGTCGATGTTGTTACTACTCAAATAAACACAGAAAAACAAATCAATATATATGACATTAAAGGCACTATTACAATAATCATTTCAATATGGCACGATTATTATTACTCGAGTTAAGTAGGAACAATAGTGATAATATAAAGGTATCCATACATCATCAGAACAAAAAAGGAAAAAGAAGAAAGAAGAAAATTCATATTCAATATGACACGATGATTATTATTATTACTCCAATTAAGTGGGAACAATAGTTATAATATCAAGATATCCAAACCTCATCATAAACTCAACCCTACTGGAAAAAAGCAAAAAAGAAAAAAGTTTGATGATGTTCAATCTTCCATGGATCGATTGTTTAATCACCAATTTATTCTATCACTTTCTCCATGTTTTGCATGTAATTGTTGTATTTTCGCTTATGTTTTTAGTTAGGGCTTAAGGTCGTTTCTAGTAGTTTTGAGTCGTTTTTCGTTAAATTTTTAGGTCGTTTTTCTTATTTTATTATTTTTCGTGTTTCTTGTTAATTTATATTTAATTTTGTTAAATGGTCCGATTAACTTGAGTTTTGTGGTAAATAATTACTTTTTATGGTTTAAATTCTCATTTTATAGGTAAAGGCATCGAGGACCGGAAATCAAATCGAGCTGGCCCGAACCAACTGAGCTCTCCCGCGTGTAGCTGCCGAGACCTGCCGGCAGCTGCCGGGCACCTGTCCGCATCGCTGCCGAGAACTCCTGCCCGCATCGGCCGATGCCTACCGAGCTGCCGAGATCCGCGCGTGTTGACGCCAAGACCTGTCGGCGTCTGTTGACGCAACTCTCTATTTGCTTTGATCCTGCCAAGCGTCGACCAACGCCCTGCGTGCGTCGACGCCGAGCTACCGAGCCACACTGTCGAGAGCTGCCGACGGCCACGCCTGCTGTTTTGCATGTAATTGTTGTGTTTTTCTTGTATTTTTAGTTAGAGTTTAACGTCGTTTCTAGTAGTATCGAGTCGTTTTTCATTAGGTTTTAAGACTTTTTCTCGTTGATTTTCGTTTTGGCTTTAAGAGTACGATATGTGAGATGTTTGTGCTATTTTTGAATTTTTAAGTTTGAATTATTATTTTGTAGGTGGCTGAAAGGATTATATTCACTTGGCAGACGTTTTGGACCGGAAAACAAGAAATTCGAGCCGAAGGCATTCAGGATCGACTGAAAAGCTCCAAATCGACTGCCCGATCGACTGAAAGAGCTCTAAATCGACTGTCGGTCAATAGCTTCCCCCATTTTGGCAATGCAGTCTATAGACTGCTTTTCAGTCGATCGACCGCGCCGCTGAGACTTCAGGAATTTTGAGCATTTTTGATGATTTTGCCCCTACAAACAACTATAAAAAGCCTACATCTTGCACCTAAGAAGAGATAACTCCCCTCCCAACCCTAACTTGGGTTTGGGATCAAATTACTCTCAATCTCTTGGATAATTCTCTCTCTTAAGTTTTAGATTGGATTTCAAGTTTTGATGTAATTTCTTTTCCTATATTAGATTTAATTTCAAGCACCTCCTTGGGTTTGTAAGCCTAAGAAGAATCCAAATACTCCTTTGAATTGTTACTTTTGATGCAATTACTTTCAAGCTTTGTTTCATTTCTTAATTCAAGTAAGTTTCCTTTCAATTTCATGTTGTATTCTTTATTTCCATGCTGTGTTCTTCATTTCCATGCTTGTTCTACATGTTATGCCTTTTGTCTTAGCACCTTTAATTCAAGTTAGATCTTAAGAATTGGCTATGGAACTTAGATGAGTGACACATCTAAATCATAGATCAAGTCTTAGATCGTCATGATTTCAAGTCTTTCCTATGCTTTATTTGCAATTTTATTTTCATGCATAGTTTTAGGTTAACTCTTAGATCTACTCTTTGATGCTTGTTATTTTCCTTAAAGATTTAAACTTTCATGTCAACTTTTCTTGCTCTTTCCATTCATGCTTTCAGTTTTTTCTCATTTGCATTATTTAGGATTTTATGCATTGTTGTACCTTGTGCTTGCATGCTTGTACTTGGTGAAACAATGCTTGTTTTTGCTTATTTCCATATTTTCTTGCCTTTTCATATTAAGGCATCCGACGAGGCATTCGACCAACATGCAACTTCAATTTCTAGGATAGTTTAGTTAGTTTAATTGCTTTATTTTCATTTTTCTTTTATTTTCCAAGTTTAAAACACATTGATTCCTTCAATTGAATCGAACTCCGATAATACCAAGCCAAGAACCCGTTGAAATATTTTCAAAACCACGAAAAACTCTTCTAACACCTGCCCACACCTGCCGAGCACTGCCGAGCCACGCGCGCCACCTTCGGCCCGTCACGCCCAAACCACATTTCCCTCGAGCCAACTCGAACCAAACCGAGCAAAACCTTGCCCAGGTGGACTATTTCGGGTCAAAGTGGTCAAAACATATAAATCCAAACTCATATGGCATAATTGACCAATTTACCCCTAGTTACCTTGTATAAATAGACCTATCTCTCATTTTGTAAACAATGACCACCTCCTCCCAACCCAAGCTTGGGTTTGGGATTATTTTCTCTCTATATATTTAATTTCAAGCTTCGCCTTGGATTTGTAAGCTCATGAAGGATTCAAGTACTCTCTGTTTTACACAATGTTCATTGCGTGTGCACTCTCGATTCTTTTTGTTGTTCGATAACGAACAAACCGATAAGTGTGGGGTAGTTGTTTTACATGTAATTGTTGCATTTTTTCTTGTGTTTTTTGTTAGGGCTTAAGGTTGTTTCTAGTAGTTTTGAGTAGTTTTTTGTTAAGTTTTTAGGTCATTTTTCTTGTTTTCTTGTTTTTCTTGTTTATTGAGAATTTTATATTTAATTTGGTTAAATGGTCCGATTAACTTGAGTTTTGTGGTAAATTATTGTTTTTTATGGTTTAAATTCCCATTTTATAGGGAAGGCATCGAGGACCAAAAATCTAACCGAGCTGGTCCGAACTGAGCTCTCCCGCGTGTAGCTGCCGAGACCTGCCGGCAGCTGCCGGGCACCTGTCCGCATCGCTGCCGAGAACTCCTGCCCGCATCGGCCGATGCCTACCGAGCTGCCGAGAGCCGCGCGCGTTGACGCCAAGACCTGTCGGCGTCTGTCGACGTAGTGTTGACGCAACTCTCTGTTTGCGTCGATCCTGCCGAGCGTCGACCGACGCCCCACGTGCATCGACACCGACCTGCCAAACAACACTGCTGAGGCCTGCCCACACCTGCCGAGCACTGCCAAGCCACTAGCGCCACCTTCGGCCGGTCACACCCAAACCACATTTCCCTCGGGCCAACTTGAACCAAACCGAGCCAAACCTTGCCCAGGTGGACCATTTCGGGTCGAAGTGGTCAAAACATGGAAATCCAAGTTCATATGGCATAATTAACCAATTTACCCTTAATCACCTTGTATAAATAGACCTATCTCTCATTTTGTAAAGGATGACCACCTCTTCCCAACCCAAGCTTGGGTTTGGGATTATTTTCTCTCTCTAGATTTAATTCCAAGCTTTGCCTTGGGTTTGTAAGCTCAAGAAGGATTCAAGTACTCCCTTGGATTTATAATTCCTTGCAATCTCAATCAAACTTTTGGATTCTCTCTTTAATTCTAGTAAGTTTTCTTTCAATTTCATGCTTTGTTCTTCATTTGTTTTATGCTTTTTGCCTTAGGTATTAGAATTTATGCTTGATCTTGTAAATCATCTATGGAATCTAGTTGAGTGACACATCTAGATCATAGATCGAGGCCTAGATCGTTTAATTTCACGTAATTTCATATGTTTCATGCATTTTCTTCATTTTTATGATTTTTGTCTTAGCACCTTAAATTCATGTTAGATCTTAAGAATTGGCTATGGAATCTAGATGAGTGACACGTCTAGATTATAGATCGGGTCTTAGATCGTCTTGATTTTGAGTTTTTCAAATGCTTTATTTACAATTTAATCTTCATGCTTAATCCTACATCTATGCTTTGTTGCTTGTTATTTTTCATAAAGTTTTAAACTTTCCCGTCTATTTTCATTGCTTTATTCATCCATGCTTTCAATTTTTACTTATTTACATTATTTGAGTTTTTATTCATTGTTGTACCTTGTGCTTGCATGCTTGTACTTGGTGAAACATTGCTTGTTCTTGCTAAATTTTCGATTTTGCTTGCATTTTTATTGAAGGCATACGACCGAGGCATTCTACCCACTTGCTATTTCAATTCCTAGAATAGTTTAGATAGGTTAATTGCTTTATTTTCATTTTCCCTTTACTTTACCAACCTTCAAACACATTGAATCCTTAAATTGAATCGAATTTCGATAATACCAAGTCATGAACCCGTTGATATATTTCAACACCACGAAAACTCTTCTAACACTCCACGTTTAGAAATATTTGGGAAGAATAATTTTGAGCATTGAAACAATTGTTCTCTGAATTTCTAGGTCTTCATGAAGCTCTCCTTCATTGATGTAAAATTTGTTTAAATCAAATTCTTCATCACCATGTGGGTTGATATTGTCTGATTTTTTCTCTTCGGCCTTCTCAATTAAATCTGCACATTCTTTATCTTCTATCTTCATATCTGCCTTGAATTTAAACATTCGTTCATTTTCACCATCTATATACAATATCAATGACACAATACGAAAAAAGAGGGAAATAATTTTTTTAAAAAAAAGAGAGGGAAAATTAATGGTTTCTGAAAATTTATCGAGCATGAAGGTGGGAAAAATTTTCGTGACAAAATCGAGAGGCTTTTTCTATTTTCAACCAACAACGTTAAGCATGGAGAAGATAAAGAAATAAAATATTTTACGGGGATTAAAAATGAAAAGAAATCATGTATTATTGGTAAGTTAAAAAATAAAAGATTTATTATGATTGTGATAGGGATAAAATAGACAGAATTGGTTAAAAATATCTTAACGACATTTTATAAGAAAAAAGATTAAGAAGACAGAACAACACTTATTAAGAAACAGAGGGAGTAATGTTTAATATGAGTCCTAATTCTAAAATAAACTTTGTTTGAAATATGAAAGTCGGTATTTAAAGCTCAAACCAAAACCTATTTGAAAGATTCTTATAAATTAACATTGTTGGGACCATCACTAGCAAAGATCTATTTTTATGTTTAGCCACACCATTATATTGTGGTGTAAGAGGAGAAGAAAAATCACGAAAAATACCATATTTATTACAAAATTTTGAGAAAAAATAATTCTCAACTCCTTGCCATGATCAAACCTAATTCTGTCAATATTCATACCAACAATTACAAATGAATATTCCTTATCACATCAAATGCTAATATGTTTGGAAAAATTACTAATGTATCCAAAAGTTTCTAATTTACAATGAAGGAATGTAATCTAAGTAAATCGTGAATAATTATAAACAATTGCAAATGAATATTCCTTACCACCAATACTTTCTACTTCGACAAGACCCATGAAATCTATATAGAGAAGTTACATATAATGATAGGTGTTAAAGTAATGGATCACATGGTGAGACACTCTGATTTTCTTACTCTCTTGACTTGCTCCACTTAGTGAGGGATTCTATCACTGGCTTGGGTTTTTACAACATCGTTCTTGACCAATCTGCCCATTATATTGTAATTCACATGCTCCATCTTTTGGTGCCATAATTCAGACTCATAAAATTGATCCATTTGACACATTATTTTGCAGCTAACTTGATGGAAGTTGTCGGCAGTCCTTGTCCTAATTAGTAGGTAGGTGTTGGACTAGTCCTGGACTTCACACTTATTTGGATTAAACTTCTAAACATACTGTCTTCACACAATTGGATGATACTAATTAAATTAGTCACCTAACACAATCTTAAGACTAGGTAGCCACTCACCATTTAAGATTACATTTCTAATGATTTGTCCATGTGCACCTTCACCATACTTAACATTGCCTCCACTGTGCTTCTTGAAATCAAACTGGTAGTTTACAGTTTTAGTAATGTGTCGGGAGCACCCGGTATTAAGATATACCACGATCCTATAATGTAATACTTAAGAGATGTATACTTTATATTTCACTTGACCTCAGAACTTTCATATATACCCAAATCATTTTATATTTGTGATGAGAAATTACTCCTAGTGTTGGTGTTAACTGACATTGATTCTAATTCAGACATGTTAAAATGGAATAAATTCTTCTCCATTTTTAGTCTCTTATAGAAGGGTCTGATTGAACAGGTTCAGAGTAATCATTGTAGATCGCCTCTTCTGTCGTTTGGAGGATTTTACGGAAACTAACACTACTAAAGAACAAGGTTTGTCACCTTCTTTTAAAAATGCAAGGGCCTTTAACCTTACACCAGTCATGGAAGATGTAACAGTAGCCAACATTTCCTTGAGTTTGGTTGTGCCAGATCTCAGCATCTTCAGAGTCAAGAGAGATGTTGGTAGTTCAAACCTCATCTTGTACATTCTCCTTTTCATTTAGTGAATGACATCTTCAGGTGAAGATTCACTGTCCTTTGTTCAACATTAGCCTAAACTAATCTCTCATTCTCTTTTTCAAGCCTTTTTCCCTTTCTGAACAAGACTTGCCCAATTTCACTAGTGCAGAAACTGCATTCTAGAACAGAACATCCTGGTGCATCCAGAAGGGTATTTAAAATACTGTTCTGAATTAGACTTTCTAGAACGGTATTTGAAATTACCGTTCTGGATAGATGATTTTCAAGAACGTTATTCAAATACCATTCTGGAAAGTATACATTCCAGAACGGGTATTGAGAAACCGTTTTGGATTATGAGTCAATCCAGAACGGTATTCAAATAACGTTCTAGAAAGTGTACATTCTAGAACGGTATTGTAAAATCGTTCTGGAAAGTGTGCATTCCAGAACGTTATTCAAATAACGTTCTGGAATTTACGTTAATCCAGAACGGTCTTTATAATACCGTTCTCAAAAGTCTTATCCAATTTAATTCATCGTAAATGAATTTTTTTTTGCGCCCATATTTCTACTTTCCAGAACGGTATTTTTAAAACCGTTCTTGAAAGTCCCTCGATACAGGACGGTAATTAAAATACTGTTCTTGAAAGTCTTTTCCAATTAAAATATTAAATTAATAAAAATAAATATAAAATAAAATAATTATAACTACTCCCAACCAGCGCCTCGTCTTCTCTCTAGTTCCTCCGCCTTCTCTTCCAACCAGCGCCTCGTCTTCCTCCTCTCTCCGTCGCCGCCTTGAGCAGCGGCCACCACCTCCTCATGACGGCTTCCAGCCTGTCCTCCCCATTTTCACTCCTAAAAATTGACGGAATTTCATAAAAACGGGCTTCGATCCCCATTTGAACAAAAACGGCAAAACACCAGCCGGCGTCTTTCCGGCTAAATTGGATGTGCACCAACCTTCCCCACATCTTTTTGATGTTAACCCAGGTAGTAATTTTAAAAAACAAGCTACAATTGTGGCCAATTCAAAACTTCTTCCTTCGATCCTCTTTCGCTTGAACAAGGTGAAATCGGTCGAGTATCTATTTCTTAGTACTTGTCAATACTATGACTTTGGTATTGTTATATCCTTTTTTTTTTGTTTTTGTTTCTTTTTTCCAGTTTGTTTCATTGGTAGAGACAAGCATTAGGTACTCGGAAAATACATAAAGATGGCAAATAGTTTTGGTGATATTCTCTCAATCCCCCAACAAGGTACTCTCTCTCTCTCTCTCTCTCTCTCATATTTTACGCTTTTAAAATTCAATAGAAATTAAACTGAATTTGAGACTTTTTTTTCAATGATTTAAAGCCAGTGATAGCTTATTCTTCTAAGACTTGGAAATTAAGCAGCGGCGAGCCGATGCACTCTGAGAGTGGATATTGGCGAACTAAGCTCGACGGTACGATTGAAGTTATTATTGCTCAGAGCACTGGTCTCGTTGAAGTTCAGGTACTCCGTCGTTTATTTATTTATTTATATTTATTGCTTCCTATTGTACAATGTCTCTGATTGGGTTATTCAAGTGAAGCGTGAGTGTGTTTCAGCCATTATGTTCTTTTCCTGCATATTACAATTTATTATTCCTGCGTTTATCAAAGAAGAAGAAAAATACCTAGTCTATGTGTTTTAGGCCATTAATTGCGTGATTCTGTAAATTGTAAGTTTGGTGATATATGGTGCAAAAATATACATATGCATTTGTTGTAACATTTATTGCAATATTGTGTGAGAAATTGTTGAGATTAATTATAATTTGTATTCTGTAATTAGATGCAAGTCTCTTTGCTGTTACTGAGAAGTAAATTTAAACTAATTTGCACAAGTCACTTCATTTATCATTCACGTTCTGAAATTGATTAAATGGCTGATAGGTATGCCACTGTGTTTTTGTTATTAGAAATTATATGGAAATAGAATTAGCTACTGTCTAAGCATGAAGTGAGTTTCATTTCTTCCCTTGCAAAACTCATTTGTTTGGGTTTTGGGAATTATTCCTTTTTCTTTATTTATGGTTCTATTTCGAGGCTTTCCTATATATGAAATAATCTCTTCTATTTCCTTGTCTCTTATGAAAACATGCAGATTCGTGAGGATATACTTGAAGAAATTTGAGTATTTATTTCAAGATTGTCATCAAGTACTGAATAAACTAAGTGGCTTGAAGACCACAAAGAGCAAACGAGCAGGTAATGGAGTTGGTCTCTCTAAGACACGTTACTACTCTATCACTTTACCCAAATGGTTTAAGCTTGATACATTTGATCTCGAAGTCCTTGAAGATCACGACTTAGTGGGGTGAGCTTTTCTTTTCTTTTTCTTTTTAGATTAAACCATTTGGTCAGTTTGTCAGCTTAATAAGATGTTGGTTTTGTGGCATTTTTTAAACTGTATTTTTTACTTGATTTTCTTTGCAACCGGTGTCTTATGCAATGGAAATGTGAGATCACGTGAACATAATATTCTTACAAATATTATTATTTTTATTATTATTGTGCCTGTTGCTACCATTATTTTATAATAATTACATTTTGCATAATATGGACCTTATATTATATGTTAGATGAACGCAAAAAAGCCAGTAGTACATCTTGGTTGCTCCGCAAGGTACACACGCATTATCTTTTTTCTATTTGCTTGTGTCAAAGTTGATGTGGTGTCAATAATTATAAATGAAAGTAAAAATAATTTGAATTCGTTTCCTAATATGAAACTATTTAACTGTTGGCAACTACAAAAACATTGGAGTTAAGCTGTTGTGTAAGATCATTCTTGATCAAACTGGTTTCTTTTATGCATTTACTTGCCACCTGATCAGTCATATTTATGGCTACGTAATGCATGCTTAATCAAATCTAATAGCTGATTGGCATTTGATTATAAGTAATAAAATAAAAATTGATTATTGTGTCACCTGCGGGAGAAAATGCAATTTTCAGAAGCTTACCCATTAGCTTACACACCGCCCAGAGAGTATTCACAAGACTCCAAGCTTGGGCAATCACTGATGGATTAGAAGGTAATTAGTCCTCATTTCAGTTGTTGATTTTTTTCCCTATATTTGGCCAGAACCTGATTTTCGTAATTGAGCTCCGTTGTCGTTTTAGTACTTAAATGCTAATCAAATTTATTGATTTTTTTTATAGCCTAGATTAAATCTTGTGAATGTTACTTATGTATTTCTATTGAATCAAGCCTTGATATGGTTTAAACATAATATTGAATTGATATCTACAATTTTTAGTTCATATTGTAAATTATGCCTTCATTCAAGGGTTTAATAATATCATGACTTTTTCATATTAGCATGATCAAAGCATACACACATGCACAAGTTACTCGTTTTCATGCTATGAATTCTTTAATTATTATTTTCTGTGTCGAAAGCTTGTGCCGAAGCAATGGAGATAAATGGGTCATTGGAAGAAGAGGTTGATGTGAACAACAGTTTTGTAAACCCTCAAGCGGAGGATCGAGAGCTCAAAGGCCAGCTTTTACGGAAATACAATTGTTATTTGGGCAGCCTCAAGCAGGAATTCATGAAGAAGAGAAAGAAAGGGAAGCTGCCTAAGGAGGCTCGCCAACAGTTACTTGACTGGTGGAGCAGGCATTATAAATGGACTTACCCTTCGGTATGTATTTTATTAGCTAATGACAAACATTATTTTATTAAGCTCAAATATACTATTTATTTTATTTTTTTTAAACTCTGTGTTCTTGAGGATTATATTATTAAGGATAATTAAGATATTGTTGGGGATTATTTGTTTTAAGATAATTACGATATTATTTTATTAAGCTCAAATATACTATTTATTTTACGATAAATTCTGTGTTCTTGGGGATTATATGTTTAGATTTGATTTAATATTATATTCTTTCTGTTCATAATTCAAAACCCCTTTACCTTCAAGAAAATAATATGGTTACCCCAAGAAATTTATGATAGAATCAAACCCTTTTCAGGTTTTTTTTTGTAATATTGGAATTTCTTAGGGTCTTTGTGTCATAGCCCCAAACCTGAGGGGTTTTTTGTGGCAAATTACAGAATCTTTATCAAGTACAATAAATCTCAATATATATGTTCTTCTACAGGTAAATAGACCATCAGTCGTATTTATTGATGAAATTGATGCCAAGTATCGTGTGACGGGCCATTGGTTTGTTGGTAGTTTTCTTAGTATTATACACATTTTGCTGGATCAAACAAGACATAATGAAATGTGTATTTTTGGCTGCCAATCTCTTGTTTATCAAAAGTTCAGGTTGTTAATAGATAATTTTCAGTTTCAAATAAATGGATGCCTTAATTACTAAATTTGATTGTGTTCGCTGGTAATATGTTAATTTTTTACGAGAAGTTCTTACGTCTTCATTTTGCAGGGAGTGGTATTTTATGAAGACGGTGAGCCAATAGTTGATGGTGAATCTGGAGATCTTAAGGTTTCATGAAGACTTTATTATTTATTTATTTTTATTTCATATAGTTGAAGAAAAAATATTATTGTATTAATATTAGTTTTAGTTTGCTGTGTCTTAGATTTTATTGAAATTTGGTGATATGATTAATATAATCACAATATTTATTATTATTGATTTTGGTGTATTCCTTCTTTCCTTTCAATTTTTTTTATTTTTTAAACTTTCTAGAAGGTAACTTTTGTAAAACCGTTCTAGTAAATGGACTTTCCAGAACGGTATTTTCAAAAATCCGATATGGAAAGTATAACTTACCAGAACGGTATTTAAAAATATTTCTGGAAAGTTTCACTTTTAGAACGGTATTTTCAAATACCGTTCTGTTAAGTTATACTTTCCATAACGGTTTTTTGAAAATACCGTTCTGGAAAGTACGAATTTTCAGAACAGTATTTCAAAATTCCGTTCTAGAAACAGAGACTTTTCATAATGGTATTTTGAAATACCGTTCTGGAAATTATGCGACTTTTCAAAACAGTTTTTGAAAAAACCGTTCTGGAAAGTGGCGAATCAATATGGTATGGTACCATTCTAGAACAGAAAAATTATTTTCTAGAACGCCTTTTTTTTACCCTTCTAGAAAGTTTGTCAATCCAGAAGGGTAAAAAAAGGTGTTCTGGAAAGTACAGACTTTCTAAAACTATGACACTACAGAAGGCACAGAAAGGCGTTCTAGATAGGCAGAATTACCCTTCTGGATTGGCAGTTTCTGCACTAATGTTTCCATATAGTTCCTTATAGGTAGTAGTAATATCTTCAATATACAAATTAACACCCACATTATCCACAACAACTGAGGAATTAAGACACATGATGTTGACAATGTCCCCATCGTCATCCTAGATAACACAAGCAGTCATTGCAACATTTGTATCCTCAGTTTGTTTTTTAGTGATTTCATCGTCTTCATCATCACTGATAACAATCATATTTTGGCTCTTTTGCGCAGAGTATTAGCGCACTCATGTTTCTAGTGTCCGAAAACACTACATTAATGGCATTGAATATTGTCCGAAAATTTTGAATTTGACTGATTGCAATCTTCAATTTTGGAAGTAGTGAGAGTCCCATCTTTCTTCTAAAAATTATCTCGGTTCGTAGGCTTCTTCAGATTGTTCTTCCCTTTGAGAAAGTCATTAAATCTTATAGTGATGAATACAATATCTTTGTGGTCTAACTTAACAGTCTTAGCTTCACGAGTTCGAGCACTAAGATCAAGATCTTAAACTTCAATGGTAAGGTCAGTAACTAGGGCAATGTTCCTCCCTTTAGGTTATTTCAACCGGTGTTCCATCTCCAAAGTTTGAATGAGCCAGCAAGCTCATCGAAACTCATGGTTGAAGTATCATTGGTCTTTTCAATAGAAGTTATCTTCATTTTAGATTTCTAAGTGATAATCTGAAATGCTTGCTTACAAGTCTTTCGTTTAACACAGGATTGCCTAAAGAATAGAACAGGAAATATTAGGCATCTTTCCACTGTAATCTGTAATGCTTTCACTCACCTACATTCTCAAGTATTCAAACTTAATGGAAAACATTCTTAGTTTAGTGCGTTGAACACTATTTGGACCTTCACAGTAAGTTGTAGTGCGTCTCATACTTCTTTCGTTGATGGGAAATTGATAAAGATTCTGAACAGACTAATGTCAATGGAATGGTAGAGAGCATTAAGCACCTTGGTTTCTGCATTTGTAAGAGCAAGTTCGTCTACAGTTACAATCTATCTCATCTTTTGGGATAACATCACCATCATGATCATTACACCTTGGTGGATCCTAGATAACGAGTATAAACTCTCATGGTCAATCGTCCATGCTTTTGATATGCGCACGCATCCACACTTTCTAGACTGCATTGTTGGACCCGTCAAGGGTTGGTTGTCGATTGGCAGTTGTCTACAAACACTACAAAAAAAACAGCAGTTTTCTGAGGGAAAAACCGAGGGAATCGACTTCCCTCGGAATTTTTCGAGGAAAAAATCGAGGGAACTAAAATTCCCTCAGTATTTTTCGAGGGAAAGCAATTCCCTTGGAATTTCCGTTGGAATTCTGGCGCCATTCTTTCCCGACATGATTTCCGAGGAAAAAATCAACGAATTTGGCGAGGGAATTTATTCCGAGGGAAACGAACTTCCCTCGGAATATTATTATTATTTTTTTTTTAATTGAAAAGCTTCCGAGGGAATAAGAAATCCTTCGGAATGAAACCGAGGGAATCCAAAATCCCTCGGTTTAATTTTTACTTTTTTAAATATTAATTAAAATTTCGAAGGAATTAAATTTCCCTCGGAATTATTCCGAGGGATTATTGGTTCCCTCGGAATAAAACCGAGGGAGATTTAATTCCCTCGGAATCTTAATTAATATTTAAAAAAAATAAAAAAAATAGGAGGGGTGCGTCTCGTCGTCGTGGAACCACGGGGTGCATCTATTTCTCAGATTTTTCTCCAACAAATTCAAAACCAACCAAAATCACCCCWCTTCACCGTAGCAATGGYGRCRCCAAAAGTTTTTCAAGGTTATATTGGAYCCTAAAYCAGACAGCCTAGTAAGTTTCCATATAWGTTATGTGCTAATTCAATTATATTTCTGCATCTTGTTAATTTATCTAGAGTCGTCTCTAGAAATCAATCTTTATTTCTTGTATGTGCAACTGCTTTGAAGAAAAGAATGAAAAAAATATTATATATATACATAGTTTCTTTTGTCTCCCAAAATTTTGATAATGTCGTCATATTTGATAAGTCTGCTGTTGAGATTACCTATCCGATCGGTTAGAGATAAAAACGAGCACATGCGTTCCGCACGCGTTTTCTATTCTTTTTCTATTTTAAATGAAAAAAATGGAAAAAAACCCGAAAAATAGAAGAAATAGTAAAAAATAGAAACGAATCCCATCATTTCACGACTGGGGCGGGGAGGGGTGCGTCTCAGCGTCGTGGAACCACGGGGTTCGGCGGTCGATCGTTCCGCACGCGTTTTCTATTCTTTTTTTCGATTTTAGATGAATAATGGAAAAAACCCCAAAAAAAATAGAAAAAATAGTAAAAAATAGTAAGAAGACCCGAGAAATTACGCACGGGGCGGAGAGGTGTGCGCCTCGGCGACCCGGAAATAAACCCTATTTTTTTCTAATTCTTTCCTATTTATTTCAATTTTTTTAATTTTTGAAATTTTCGAGGGAATCAAAAATCCCTCGGTCAGAATGTTCAAAAATAAAAAAAAAAATCGAAATAAATAGGAAAAAATGGAAAAATCGTAAAAACGAAACCGATCCTATCATCTTAGGCACGTGAGGTGGTTTTGACCCCAAATTGATAAGAAAAATACCACCGAGCACGTGCGTGTCCACACGTGTCGTGCGATTTGACCAACAACAAGCTACGATCGATCGATGAACTCCATCGGTTGGAAACGCGAAGCGATGTAGCGTCGTGGTTTTTCCAAATTAGAGGAGGGGTACGTCTCGGCGTCGTGGAACCACAGGGGTCGGGCGTCGATCGTTCCGCACTCGTTTTCTTTATTTTTTTTTTCAATTTTAGATGAATAATGAAAAAAACCCCAAAAAAATAGAAAAAATAGTAAGAAGACCCGAGAAATTACGCACGGGGCGGGGAGGTGTGCGCTTTGGCGACCCGAAAATAAACCCTATTTTTTTCTAATATTTTCCTATTTATTTCGATTTTTTTTATTTTTGAAATTTCCGAGGAAATAAAAAATCCCTCGGAATTCCGAGGGATTTTTGATTCCCTCCCAATGTTCAAAAATAAAAAAAAAATCAAAATAAATAGGAAAAAATGCAAAAATTGAAAAAACGAAACCGATCCTATCATCTTAGGCACATGGGGTGGTTTTGACCCCAAATTGAAAAGAAAAATACCACCGAGCACGTGCGTGTCCACACGTGTCGTGCGATTTGACAAACAACAAGCTACGACGATCGATGAACTCCATCGGTTGGAAACGCGAAGCGATGTAGCGTCGTGGTTTTTACAAATAAGAGGAGGGGTGCGTCTCGGCGTCGTGGAACCATGGCGGTCGGGCGTCAATCGTTCCGAACGTGTTTTCTATTTTTTTTTTCAATTTTAGATGAATAATGGAAAAAACTCCAAAAAATAGAAAAAATAGTAAAAAATAGTAAGAAGACCCGAGAAATTACGCACGGAGCGGGGAGATTTGCGCCTCGGCGACCCGGAAATAAACCCTTTTTTTTCTAATTTTTTCCTATTTATTTCGATTTTTTTTATTTTTAAAATTTTCGAGGGAATAAAAAATCCCTCGGAATTCCGAGAGATTTTCGATTCCCTCGGAATGTTAAAAATAAAAAAAAAATCAAAATAAATAGGAAAAAATGGAAAAATCGTAAAAACGAAACCGATCCTATCATCTTAGGCACGTGGGGTGGTTTTAACCCCAAATTGAAAAGAAAAATACCACCGAGCACGTGCGTGTCCACACGTGTCGTGCGATTCGACCAACAACAAGTTACGATCGATCAATGAACTCCATCGATTGGAAACACGAAGCGATGTAGCGTCGTGGTTTTTCCAAATTAGAGGAGGGGTGCGTCTCGGCGTCGTGGAACCACGGGGGTCGGGCGTCGATCGTTCCGCACGCGTTTTCTATTTTATTTTTCGAGTTTAGATGAATAATGGAAAAAACCCCAGAAAAATAGAAAAAATAGAAAAAAATAGTAATAAGACCCGAGAAATTACGCACGGGGCGGGGAGGTGTGCGCCTCGGCGACCCGTAAATAAACCCTATTTCTTTTCTAATTTCTTCCTATTTATTTCGATTTTTTTTATTTTTGAAATTTTCGAGGGAATAAAAAATCCCTCGGAATTCCGAGGGATAATTGAAGAAATCCCTCGGAATCCCGAGAGATTTTTGATTCCCTCGTAATGTTCAAAAATAAAAAAAAAATTACGAGGGATTATTTCCCTCGGAATCGTTGCCCTAATTAGAACAGCGCGCCGCTGTTTCTCACATCTGAGAATATAGAAAGAAAAAGAAAGCAGAAGAAAGAAGAAGAGAGAAGAGAAAGAAAAAAGAAAGAAGAAGCTCACCTCGCCGCCGCCCACCAAGCTCACCTCGCCGCTGCCCGCCAAGCCCTGCCGTCCGTCCACAGCTTGCCACCCCGTTCCGCACGCGTTCGCTCGCCGCCCGCCCGTCGCAGCCGCCGTCCGCCAGGCTCGCCGTCTGCCATCCGTCCACAGCCCGCCACCCCAGCCGCACGCGTTCGCTCGCCGCCCGCCCGTCGCTGCCGTCGTCCGCCATCTCGCCGTCTGCCATCCGCCGCTCGCCGCAGCCCGAACCCGCCCGTCGCAGCCCACTCGCCGTTTGTCACAGCAGCCCATTCGTCATCCGCAGCCCGCCGCCAACGGCCCAAAGCCGCCCGTCACAGCCCGAAGCCGCCCGTCACAACCCGGAGACCGCCCGTCGCCTTTCGTCGCAGCCCCAAAACAAAGTAATTTTTTTTAGTTTCTTTTTCAGTTTTTTATTTTATTTTTTTATATTATTTCAGTTTAATTTGTAATTATAGATAAATTTAGGGTTTAATTTATGTTTTATGATTAATTTTAGAATTAGGGTTCAATTTAGGGTTAGTTTTAGAATTAACTTTAGGGTTAATTTGTGTTTATAATTAGGGTTAATAATCGATTAATTGAGAGCCAATTTAGTAATAATCAATTAATTAGGGGTCAATTTAGTAATAATTACATAATTAGGGGCCAGTTTAGGTATAATAATGTAATTAGGGGATAATTTAGGAATAATTAGATAATTAGGGTTCAATTTAAGAATAATCAAGTAATTAGGGTTCAGTTTAGTAATAATTGAATAATTAGGGTTCAATTTGGAATAATCAATAGCTTTAGGGTTCAATTTAGGAATAATAAATTATTTAGGGGTCAATTTAGTAATAATTGGATAATTAGGGTTCAATTTAGGGATAATCAGTTAATTAGGGTTCAATTTGGGAAAAATCAATTAATTAGAGTTCAATTTAGGAATAATCAATTAATTAGGGTTCAATTTAGGAATAATCAATTAATTAGATTCATTTAGTAATAATTAGATAATTAGGGTTCAATTTAGGAATAATCAATTAATTAGAGTCCAATTTCGTAATAATTACATAATTAGGGGTCAATTTCGTAATAATCACACAATTAGGGTTCAATTTAGTAATAATTACACAATTAGGATTCAATTTAGGATTAATCACATAATCAGGGTTCAATTTAGGATTAATCAATTAATTAGGGGCCATTTTATGAATAATTAAGCTTGTGTAGATTCTGGAGTACACTTGTCGATAAAGAGCGCATACAGCACCCGTACAAAGATTGTCCTCCTCAAACGCCCTCCCCATGTCGGCTCCAAACATCTATAATTCAGACAAGTTATTTGGAGCAGACATGGTGAGGGTGGTCGAGGAAAGCAATGACCTGTATTCGAGTGTTGTGTGGCTCTTTATCGACAACGTGTCTACTTTAGTTACTACCTAGCTAGAAGCAATCTTGTATTAGGGTTTACTTTCAAATTTAGGGTTTATTCACCCATTATATTGTGTATATATTGTTCATGCATGGGAGGCCGTGGTGATCGGCCAGGATTTAGAAGAAATTTGTATACATATTGTTCATGCATGGGAGGCCGTGTTGATCGGCCGGGGTTTAATTTTGTTTATATATAATATTGTGACGGTGGTAATTGCTTATTTGGAACCTTGGCGAAGTGACGCGATGCATATAAATCACTTGTTTTACAATTAATATCACATAGAAAAATTTGAAACGAAGTTTCGAACTATTCCAATATTCCTTAGACCCGTTTGAAATTTAGTATCAAATATAGAGTTTCATACTAAATTTCGAATTATCCCATTTTTGGACTGTTAGAGAATGTGACTTGGAGTATGATTATCTTATGTGTATGTTTTTCTTCTTTAATTTTGAGATTTCTGTTTCTGCATCTCTCTAATTGTTCTCGAGTGCACTGAAATATACGTGCACTACGAGAACTGGGGGGAGATGCTGCCGAAATTTTGAATTTAAGAAAAATACATATGTTCAGATAATACATACTACTAAAACGTCACGTTCTTGAATGGGATAGAAGCCTTACCAATTATAACTCGAATTCCCCTTTCTTCTCGTAATGCTGCCGAAATTCCTGGATGGTTAATGATCGTAGTTGGATGGTTAATGATCGTAGTTGGATATACAAATGGAATATTTCTGAATTTCTAGAATACGCTTAAAACTCAAAAATCTGACAAACATGCAATGTTAGGATGAGTTCCGATCGTAGTTGGATGTACGAGCGAACCAAAGACGACTATTTATCCTCAAAATTCACGGATGGATTTGAGAGTTTTATTAAATTTGCGCAAGCGAATTCCGCTCAAAAGGACAGATAGAGACTTAAATGTCCTTGTAATCGTAGCAGATGTAGGAATAGAATTTACCTGGATGTCGATGAGATTAAGTACCACTTGGCGAAACATGGGTTCGTGCCGAATTACTATAGATGTATTTACCACGGAGAAACCCGGCTTGCCACCTCTGGACGTCATCAGGATTTTTATGCTGGAGGACCCTCTTACATCCCTTCTGAAGAACCATCAAGCGCGTACATTAATATGGTTCAAGATGCAGCTGGTCCCGATTTTGACGTTGTTGCCGACGTGAAAGAGTCGCCGAACGCTGAGGCTCAAAATTTTTACGACATGTTAAAAGTTGGAAATCAGCCATTGTATCCGGGGTGCGAAGCACATACACAGTTATCATTAGTTTCCCGTCTCATGAATTTGAAATCAGAGAATCACATGTCTCAAAAGTGTTATGATCAATTGAGTGAATTAATCAAGGAGATTGTACAGAAAGACAATCTCGTACCCGATAACTTCTACAACAGTAAAAAGTTGTTAAGGGGTATGGGCTTACCAGTCGAGAAGATAGACTGCTGCAAGAATAATTGTATGATCTACTGGGGAGACGATTCTGGTTTCACAAGTTGCAAATTCTGCAATGAACCTTGGTTTGAACCTGTTCCTCACGGAAAAACAAAACGACTGAAGGCTCGTGTCGCGTACAAGAAGATGTACTATTTTCGATTAACTCCTCGTTTGTAGAGGTTGTACGCATCTAATGCCACAGCGAAAGATATGAGATGGCATGCTGAACACGTGGTTGAAGACAATGTCATGCGACATCCATCCGACTCAGAAGTTTGGAAACATTTCAATGACACTAATCCAAGCTTTGCGGCTGAAAGTCGAAACGTGAGATTGGGTCTTTGTACAGATGGTTTTCAACCATTTGGAAGCTTTGGAGCACAATATTCATCGTGGCCCGACATAATCACACCCTACAACTTGCCTCCTTGAATGTGCATGAAAGAGCAGTTCATGTTCCTGACCGTTCTTATACCAGGGCCAAAGAATCCAAAAGACAAACTTGATGTGTTTCTGCAACCCCTAATCCATGAATTGAATCAGTTGTGGACGGTTGGGGTTCCCTCATACGATATAGTTAAGAAACAAAATTTTCAATTGCGAGCAGCCCTTATGTGGACAATCAGTGATTTCCCTGCGTATTATATGTTATCCGGATGGAGTACGGCCGGTCAAAAAGCTTGTCCTTACTGCATGGAACGGTCGGACGCCTTCACTCTTAAGTGTAGTGGGAAGCAATTGTGGTTCGAAAATCACCGAAGATTCCTTGAGCATGATCACCGTTTTCGAAAAGATAAACGACGATTTCGAAAAAGAAGATCTATCGAGACTCCATCGCCGGAAGTGCGCAGTGGTATAGAAGTTTTGGCAGAAATAGAAAGATTGGGGCTTCTGAAAGTCACTGAACTGGATGCATCACAAGTTAACGCGCAAATATCCCGAACGTCTGGTTGGAGAAAATGAATTAATTTCTGGGATCTGCCATATTGGAGGACAAATCTAATTCGTCACAACTTAGATGTTATGCTAATCGAAAAGAATGTGTTTGACAATGTTTTCAATACGGTGATGAATATCAAAGGGAAGACGAAGGACACGCGTAAGTCTAGGGAAGAGTTGAATGAGTATTGTAATCGCCTAGAGTTGGCGCCAGATGGGTCAGGAAAGTGTCTTAAAACCTGTTACACACTTGACAAGCCGTCGAAAGCTGCCATTTGCGATTGGGTGAAATCTCTTCGATTTCCAGATGGGTACGCATCAAATTTGGGGCGTTGCGTCGACAAGAAGGAATCTCGTCTGATCGGGATGAAGAGTCATGATTGTCATGTATTCATGCAAAGGTTGATACCAATAGCCTTTCGTGAACTGCTTCCTTCGAACGTGTGGAAGACTCTAACCTAATTGAGTTTGTTTTTCAAAGATCTCACATCAACAGTCATTCGCGCCGAAGATATGAGTCGACTTGAGCGTGACATTCCGTTAATATTGTGCTAACTGGAACTGATATTCTCGCCAAGTTTTTTTGACTCGATGGAGCATCTGCTCATTCATCTTGCGTATGAAGCAAGAATCGCTGGCCCGGTATAGTATAGATGGATGTACACGTTCAAAAGGTATCTTCGCAAACTAAAGAGCAGCGTGAAAAATAAGGCGAGTGTCGAAGGGTCGATAGCAAACGCATATCTGGTCGACGAGGCTTCAGATTTTAGTTCGTACTATTTTGAAGATCACGTTTCAACTAAAAGAACAAACTTGCCTAGAAACGACGACGGTCAGAATTGTGCGGATGACGGTAATGAAATTCCCTCGGTGTTTAAGAAATGTGGAGAGACGTTTGGTACAAAGGGAAAAAGATTTTTAAGCGAAAAAGAATACAACGCCGCAAGGATCTACGTGTTGCTAAATTGTGTGGAGGTTGAACAATATGTTAGGTATGAATACTCATCCAATTTATAATGTCAATTTATACATATATGTAAATGTACTTATACTTTTTTCCTAAATTGTGTAACGTTATATATAGTATTTACACGAAGAGCATTCAACGTCTCCACCCAAACATTAATGAAGATCGGATCAACGAATAATTGGAAAATGAATTTGCCAATTGGTTCAAACATTATGTAAGACGTTCGATACCGAGATGCATATCATATAATTATGATACCTATTTATATAATATATATCCAAAATTAAAAATAACTTGTCAATGTCATAGGTTAGAGATCGTTCGAACAATGTGATCGACGAGAACATTAGAAGTCTAGCTGAGGGTCCATCAAGATGTGTGAAAACGTATACCGAATGTAAGATAAATGGTTATAGATTTCACACATTGGAGCACGGATCTAACAAAGCAACATCGAGCAGTGGAGTATGTATTAAAGGGTCAACTATTGGGGCCACCGAATATGATTATTACGGTCGTTTCATAGAAATTGTGCAGCTCGAATACATGGGCCAAATGAAGAAAAACACACTATTGTTCAATTGCGAATGGTTCGATCCAACAAGTGCAGGCACAAAAGTCCATCCAAATTATAAGATTGTCGATATCAATCATAAGCATATGTTCAATCGATATGAACCTTTTGTACTTGCTTCCCAAGCTACACAAGTGTATTACTGTGCATACCCAAGTTTAAGACGAGACAAATTGGACTGGTGGGGAACGTGTAAAATCAAGGCGAGATCAAATATTGAGTTTATCGAGCCTCTACCAGAAGAATCATTTCAAGAGGAAGCTATAGATACACGCAGTCCGATTCAACTCGATGATGTCGATTTTCAGTTGCACGACCCCAATGACAATTACGTGGAGGAACTTGGTAATAACGAAACAAATGATGATACAGAAGAAGAGTTACTTACCAATCAAGATACAGATCAAGATGCAGATGAAGACGAGTTTGATAATACATTTAATAGCGAAAGTGATTAGTTTTTTGAAATATGTGTAATTTATTCTTATTGTAAAACACACTTTTTTTAATTTGGATTTATTAATGAGTTTGGTGTCTAATATATATACTGGTATTTTGTAAAATGCTCGTATTATTATCTAATAAATTTATCAGATGCCGATTCGTCGAGGATCTGGCAGCGTAGGTCGATCAGATATGGGGTCGGCTAATCGTTTAGCTGATTTCGACACCGACTACATGGGTCTCGGTAGTGATCATCCAGCGACGCAGACCCCGACGCATACCCCGACACAGACGCCGACGTCGCATACTCCATCGCAGACCCCGTCCGACGCGGGTACATCATGGACCCGACGACAGTTGGTCGCACCGCAGCGGGGTATGACTCAGGTTTATATTGCAGAGTCGAAGTAAGTAAATTAATTATTTTAAAATTATAATTATCATTATGATTAAATTTTATTCGTAAAAAAATAAAAACACAATTGAATACAGGCTGCACAGCACATCGGGGAGGGTGTCCACTCTCCTCCGTATCATCTTTGAGAGGGATCTCCATCCCGCCGGGTGGTGCYATAAGGCGGTCCCTAAGGAGATTAAGGAGTTCTGGTGGGAGATGTTTAAGGTAATTATTATTTTGTGTCTAAATTTGTTAGTATTTACCGTAAAAACATAAACATATGTTTCAATCGAATTGTTATTATTGTTTTATTTTGCAGGATGTTTGTTATTGGGACCCGGAGGAGTATAGTGAGAAGGACATACGGGATGTATTTTTTCTGATGATCGGGGACCTTTACGGGAAGAAGCTTAACAAGTATAAGCAGCATATTGCCTCCCATGGTGGTGGTCGACCGGAGTGCCTGACCGCGGAGGTCTATGGGTAAACGATTCTGTTATGTATTTTCTTATTAAATTAGAATTTTTTATTTATAACATATAATTTATATCATATTTTGTATATCATCCATTTCAACTAGGGCTTGGAAGGTTGAGTGGGATAAGCCCGAGAACAAGAAGAAATCCGAGCAGTGCAGCAAGAATAGGAGGAGCGAGCCTGCTGGGCCGGGTACTGGAATGTCAAAGCACGCGGGGGGTGCTAGATCTACTATCGACTATAACTTGGATATAGTAAGCAATTTCATAATATAATAATTTAATATTTATTTGTTTAATTTTAATGTTAATTATTTGAAAATTCTTTTTGAATACAGGAGCGGGAGACGGGTTCGCCGGCTACGTACTACGATCTTTTTAAACGTACGCACACGAAGAAAGATGGCGCGTGGATCGATACCAGATCTGCTAATATTAATGTGAGTCTCTTTCTTATTTTTTTCTAATTCTTTGATTTTAACGTAAAATTTTAATAACGAGTTGTATTTCAGGTGGAGTACGAGCGACATCTGACCCAGGAACAAGAACGTGCGTCTTCCCAGGAGGAGAGTAACGAGGTTGACCAGGATAAGGTTTTCCTCGACGTCGCCGGGCTGAGCAAGGGACGGCTTTACGGCACCGGCGCGTATGGGAAAATGGTGGCTGCTGCGAAGGGTTTATTGAAGGGCCGCTCTTCAACCTCCTCCCAGGCTGATACGAGCCACATCAGAGAGCTCGAGGCGCAGGTCGAGGCTCAGAGGGCGCAGCTCGAGGCGTTGCAGCAGCAGGCAGGCGAGGAGAGGCGACAACGAGCGGAGGAGCGCCGGCAGCAGGAGGAATTTCAGGTGCGGATGAATGCTCAGATGGCTGAGATGTATGCTCGTCTCCAGCAGCAGTACCCCCCTCCCCATCAGCAGCAGCAGTACCTCCCTCCCCATCCATAGAACATTTTTACAGTTCATATAAATTTTGTTACTGTTTCGATCGAATGCATGATTATTCTGAAATTTTCAAATATTTTTTATAATAATTGGTTTATTTATTTGTCATTTCTTTAATTACTTTTTTCAAGTTTTTGTGAATTTTAATAATTGAATAAGAATTAAAATTAAAACTAAAAATTAAAAATTAATAAAAAAAATTAAAACCGAGGGATTTTCCCTCGGCAATCCCTCGGAAAAGTAAAATATAAAAAAAACAAAAAAAAAAACGAGGGAAGAATATTCCCTCGAATATTTGCTATTTCCGAGGGAAACATATCCCTTGGAAGTCCGAGGGAATACGAGTCCCTCGGAATTCTGAGGGATTTGTTTCCCTCGGAAATAACAAATATCCGAGGGAATATTTCCCTCGGACTTCCGAGGGATATGTTTCCCTCGGAAATAGCAAATATTCGAGGGAATATTTTTCATCGGAAGTCCCTCGGAAAACCGAGGGATTGCGCGGGAGAGTTTCCGAGGGAACATATCCCTCGAATTCATTTTTTCGAAGGATTTTTTTCCGAGGACGCTTTTTTCGAGGGAATTTTTCCCTCAGTTTTTGGAAAATCGAGGGATTTTTCCTGAATACCGAGGGAAAATTCCCTCGGAATTTTGCCTTTTTTTTTTGTAGTGAAAGTATCCATAATTTCCTACAACATAGAGTACAAATGATCAACACTTAGGGTGTGTTTGGCAGACAAAGTTGAGAAGTTAACTGATAGCTGAAAAGTTAGTTGAGAGCTAATAGTTGATGACTAAAAAATATAAATCTGCACAATATTAATATAATAATGTTCATGTTATTATTTATTTATTTTTTGAAAGAATTTTAGTGTTGTAAATCAAATTATTATTATTATTTTTATTATTACATTACAATAATTAATAAAAAAGTTTATTTACTTTTTAAAAGAATATTAACATCATAAATATAATAGTGTTTGTGTTATTTTTAATTATTTTATAAAAGAATGTTAGAATTACAAATCTAATTATGTTATTATTATATTATTATTAATTATAAAAAAATAATAATTGCACAAAAGATAAATATAAATATTCAAGTAATAATTAATGATGTGACGAAAAAAGTTGAAATATATAATGACATAAAATTGTAGTTTTCAAAAAATTTAAACAGTTAGAAGAGGAATAAACCGAAAGGCCACATGAGCTTATTTGAAACGCTTGTAATAATAGAATATGAGATAAGAATAAATCTTCACATAAGTTCGTCCAACCAAACAAGAATTATTTGAATACAAAGAACTTCTAAGTTATCTAAATAAGTTATAAGCTAGTTTATTGTGCTTACCAAACATACATTTAGTAATATCAACTGATCGCTTTGATACCAATTGAAAGTTTTGTAAATCACATATATTTAGTAAAAAGATCAGAGATTGAATGTTGGTCATGATGTTGGTAACACCAAGACTAACATTCAGTATAATATGCAGCGAGAATATATATAAGACAGAAATAATTATTCAATGAGTTAAAACTCATAAGACGAGGTCTTAGACCATAAAAGATACTAGAAAAACCTTTATAGTTTGTATACTTTAGAAATTAAAACAAAATAACATCCAGTAATATATGAAAACTCCTTCGTGAGTAAATCACATCAAATCAAGTCCGGACACAAGGTTAGAATTCTAGGTTTTCAAGTTGGTATGTCACTAATGTCGCAATACCAGCTATGTCTAGTTCTATCTATCATAGTTCCTAAAATAAGCTATACTTAAAAAAAAGTTACATCTTTCAAAAACTTATACCAATTTGTGGAATCCATTAACTTTTGATATAAAAGGTTAATAGATGGAGCTAATTGGATAATATATCCAAATACGTTCCTTCTTGATTAAAAAGAATCCATAGAAATCCAGCAAACAAACATAAATGGGACTAATGCAAGTAATGGATTGGGATCGTACGTAAAACCTTAAAAACTCTACACGGTAATTTTGAAGAACTACCTAAAAATTGTTTGATTTCTACGACTAGTTGTGAGTTCATAAAACTTGACTTTTATACACAATACTTCTTTTCACTTTTCAGAAGTGTTCTAAAATATTTAGAATAAATTAAGTCAATATCTTGATTAGTTTATAAAGTGATATATATGAAAATAATAATTTCCAATATCAAAAGGATTTTCACCCAAACTAAATAATTTAGTCAACAAAAGAAATCTATTTACACAAATAAAGAATCAGAATTATATAGCGATTAAAATTAGAAAGAAATGCAATAAAAAGAAATTAAATTAATTTAAAACTTGGAAAAATCGTCGAAATAAAAATTCCTCTCGATTAGGACCATGTTGGCGTCGTGCAGGATGCGCTTCTGGTTTTACTAATTTAATTCCATTTCCAATATTATTGCATTTATAACTCATCATTTTCTACCTAATTCCATTTATTCATACCAACCATGCAATGGATTGTCCGAGAGAAAAGAAGAAGAAATGAAAGATGGTGGACTTCTAAATTAAAGAATCATAATTGGAGTTATAAATATACATATGTTTCAAATAAAGTTCATTGAGTTTTGAAGAAAATCTCTTGGTATCTATGACTGAAGATTTGATACCAAAATAAAAGTCAAAATATGAACTCATTAATAGCATATCGCGCCACTTTCGGATGATAAATCTTTGTCTCCGCCTCAATCCACAATAAAAGTTTGGGATCGAATATTAGCACACCCAACACGTTATGTAAAATACAATGTCTCTAAAAAAAATTTCAAATAACAAAATTTACTCATAAATATCTAAACACACCTTACATAAGTTGATCACCTTCTTCCCTTCGTCTCTAATTGTCGCACCACTGCCGCCACAATCTCTATTGTCATCGCAACTTTCCACACCACCAACCCTATTTCACATCCGCCGTTAATGAATACATTGAAAGAGCAAATACGTCAAACAAAATACATCTATATCACCTAATAAATTAAAACTAAAATCCCAATTATCGGTCAGTACCTGTATTAGTATTTATATTTAATTAATAAATATGATAATCTTATAAAATAGTTATAACACGTAACTTTCCCAAATTAGTTGTAGATAAGTCGTCTTGTAGACATATTTTTGTAAATTCTTATTTTATATTTTTTTATGAATGAGGATACGTAAATATCCTCATGAGTGGATGATCATTTGAAAACAATTTCGACGTCTTGATGATGAGAATTAATGGATTTGATAATCTTATTATTAGATGATGGATGTGATTATTTGTGAGAATATTGGATTATTCAGATAATGTGATTACTATTTGTGTTAATCTAATTATTACGACAATTATATTTTCGTGTTTTAAATTAATGGTGTGGCAATTATATGACAATCGGTAATAATCTCATTATTGTAAGAGGTAATCTTAGTATTATTTGTTTTGGTAATTCTAGATTAAATTATTATATGTGATAATTTTAGTATTATTATTGCGTATTGTGCGCATTTTAGACGGGGCAAACGAGCTCCGATTGACCTAAAATTTTGTAAGTAGATTTGAAATAATAACAAAAACTAATGGTAAAGTTTTCAAGTAAAATGGACATCAGAGATGTCCTAAATCGACGCTGAATGTTTTCAATTTTTTTGTGTGAAAAAACTATGAAAAATTGAAACTTTGATTGCCGATTTAATGGGGCAATTGGCCTAATATTAACTTGCAAATTTTTAGGTATATCCGAAATGATAGAATAAATCAATGATAAGAATTTAGGTTAACAAGATATCAGAGTAGGTCGGAATCGACTTTGGAAATTTATAATTTTCTATGTGAAAAAAAATTATAAAAATTGAAACCTTAACAGACAATTCAATGGGTCAAACATACTCCGACTGAAATCAGTGTTTTAGTTAGATTCAAAAAATAATGGAAATCCATGGTAAGAGTTTTAGGTTAAACGGACGTCGGATCTAGTTGGAATCGGCGCCGAAAGTTTCTGACTATCTGTGTTAAAAAACTATGAAAAATAAAAATTTGACCGATGATTCAACAAGGCAAACAAACCTCAATTGACATGAGATCTCGCAAGTCAATTCGGAATGGAAACATAAATAAATAGTTGAAATTTCGAATTAAACAGACTCGGAGCCAGCTAATATGATGCTAGAAGTTTGTGAGGAGAGGGGAGAAGGTGTTTTTGGTATATGTGTGATTTTTGATATATTTGTCCAAAATATAAATAGAATAAAAAAAAAGGTGTTTGATTTAATGGAAATAAACGCTTATGTTTGTAATTATTGGTCATTCCATCTTTTTTTTAGGGGCAATTTTACAAATTCAGCAAAAGAAAGAATTAATTTGTCATTTAATTCAAGTATTATTAATTTTTTTATTTAATCAAATTCTAAATATACATTTACAAGTTTAACCCCTATTAAAATAAAATAATAAATAAATAATAATTACCACATCGGCCGTCGAAAAAATTTGTCAGCTTGTTATTTTATTTTAATTTTTTGCCCGAGTGGTGTAATTTTTCATTAGAAAGGGTAATCACCAGGACCTGAACCCTGTATCTTGGAGTTATTTCATCATCATCGTCATTGTTGTTGTTGTTGTTGTTGTTGTTGTTGTTGTTATTATTATTATTATTATTATTATTATTATCTACTTTTCTTCAACTCCATCGTACGCATTAAATTAAAAAGAAATAATTGGTCAAAAAAATCAAAAAATAAAGTAATAAAATTTTGCTATTAGTAAGTAAAAAATTTCCTATTATTGTACTATGTGATATTTATTTTTCCACCCTAACTATGAGCGGTTCCACAATTTACGATAAATAATTATTTGTGATAAACTATCGTACGAAATATACACACGATTTGCAGTTTATTCCTAAAATCAAAATTGTTATTATTTTGAGCCCAAAATTGGATGATGTGGCACAACTTGATTGTGTCACGTCATTCGATTTTAGGCACAAAACACAATAATTCTTGTTTATGGACAAATTGCAAATCGCGCATAGTTTGTAGGATTTCTCTACAGACAGGTTACCCCTTTATACTTGTCTGTCGACAGGTACCTCTTAAATGGTTGCCCCTTTTTGTAAATAAATTTTGAAACTATATTTAATAATTATGAATTAAATAAAAACATTTACAAATCAAGTAAGAAAAATTTGTAGCAAAAGGAATAACTTTTTACTATCATGTAAAAAAAATTTAGCCAATAAAACTTGCCAATTATTATTATTATTATTATTATTATTATTATTATTATTATTATTATTATATCATTTGGGTGATTATTTTTGCTCTCAAACTATTGCATGTTTCACAGTTTACTATACAAACTACTGTACGAATTATGTACGATTTGCAATTTATCCCCTGATACAGAATTGTTGTAGTTTTCCCCAAATATCAGATAACGTGACAGAACTCAATTGTGCCACGTCATCTGGTTTGGGCACAAAACCACAAAATATATGGTTTGAGGCAAACTGTAAATCTTGCACAGTTCATATACTGTTTATCCCAAAAAATATTTTGTACGATAAATTGTAAAAATGACCATGTCTTATGGCTCAATGTATTTTCCCCCATTAACGATAAAAAAGAATTATTTAATTTAAAATTAAATTATGAATTAATTGATAAATAAATTAAATTACATATGATTATTTAACAATTTTTCCTTGTTTTAACTATTAGTTTCGAGTCGTTTGATTCGAATACCCCTATATTATACTCTAATTGTAAATTAATAACTATTACATTCGTATCTAGGGTTGTTTAATGGCAAAACTGGAAGACATCCTCGATAATGTGATGATATTTTAATGCCATTATTTATATGTTGTGACAAATATAATTAATAACTTACAAACAATAGCAATTTAATCACAATTTTCACCAAAAAAAAAAAACAATTCGACTAAATCTTTCAATTACTAACTATAATTAGTACTGTCAAACGGGTCAGTCCGCCCTGATCCGCTGCGGGCTGCCCCAAAACGGGGTGGGTGCGGGCCAGTCCGTTTTTTCGCCAGCCTGAAAAACTAAAGTCCGTGGCCCGCCCGCAGGCTGGCCCATTTTTATTTTTTATTTATACATTTTTTTA
>BMAC01000247.1:99713-123129 GCA_014905375.1 Phtheirospermum japonicum | reverse complement strand
ACACTAACATCTCTAGCAGCTATAGATCCTCTATCACTCAACAGATGTGTCAAGAGCCCAGCCTTACTTACATCCGAGAAGTTCTTCATCCATTTTAGTATTTCTTTTTCTTGTCCAAAATCTGCACTATACCACTTGATAATCCGGGAGAGGTATACAGTTCTCTTGGCAAGGTCTACTTGCATTCCATCGTCCCTTTGGAAAAACTCCCTTGCAGCATTTCTCAATTCAGATTCGGTGCTTTGAGGAGTGAAGAATCTGATCGACGGCTTCCTCTTGTTGCATTCCATATTCCAAAATGAATTAATTGATTAACTTTGGCAAAAGCCAACTCCAGGCGCTTGTCGCCACTACTAAAGTGCAACTATTGCTCTTTGTGGTATCTATAAAAGTGGAAACTATAACTTTGTGTTGCATTAAAAAGAAGCAAAAACTAAAATGCTTGTCGCCACTACTCCAGGCGCTTTCATATAGTTTCCCTTTTGTGTTGGCTGCTTCTCTCTTCGATCCCACTTGATCGATGAATGCAGGTTAGCTCGTGGGCTCGTCTGTAGTTTGCGTGATTGAATTGTGTTTGCAGTGCTGATAAACCCTAATTTAGGACATTGCTCAATTGGGGTTTTTCAGTTTTTGAATGTAGTGTCTTTAGTGCTTTAAATAGTGGTCGAGTTTTCTTTGCTTAATTTTGTGAGTTCCGCTCTAATCTCGTTTTCAGTAATTTGAGGGGAATTTGAAATAATATCTTATTGATAGTCATGCTTTTGGTGTTTTGTGTTTGTTGATAGTCTGTGTTTTTCTCTCTTGGATATATGGTCAATTTTTAGATTTTATTGTTGTTACAATCACTAATTAAGAATTTCCAAAAAGCGTGGCAGTTCGTGTAGTGAAATTGATGGATTTTCAAATTATGGATTTTGGTTTCCGGATTCATCTCATTCTTTTTAGAGGCACGAGGTACACTTCAGTTGAAAAGAATTCAATGGTTGTGCTATTTATAGAATTACTGTCACCATTTTGCCAGTATTTTTTAACTTTGTTATCATCTGATTTGCAACGTGTTTCAGGTGGTAGTGTGAGTTTATTAATACTTTAGTATTTTCAAGTCCTATAGTGATGTTCTCCTCAAAGTTCCTAGAATACCAAGTTCTTGTCGCCAAAATGAATTAATTGATTAACTTCGTGGAAACTATAAAGTGCAGCATTTTAGTTTTTGCTTCTTTTTTCCCACTCCCACCATGCCCGAAATGTTTCCCAACATGTTACCTGTGGCAACTGGACAGGTTTCCTCTTTTTTTTTTTTTTTTTAAAGTTGTCATATATTAAACAAACACAAAAACAGACAATCTATTGGAACGACTAAACCAAGATTCTGGAAGGACATGTCCTTCCAATTCCCTCCAAACACAATAATCTGCTTCTGACTTATGATAGTGTAATCTTAAAATAACTAATAAATAAACCTATCTGAATTTGAAGTTATGACAAATATTACTGTAAAATCTTTATTTTACCTAAATGATTAACAACTAAGGAAATTTTGAGATATTATTAGTCCAGCATTCAATACARGCAGACTGAAGAGAGCCACAATGATACTTGTTGCTGCTATAAACGACATTGCAAATTTATTGGAACGACAACCCAATAATCTGGAAGGACATGTCCTTCCAAGTACAAGAAAAAGAATTCACCCCCCAATTTATCTAACATTGTTGCAAATTTCTTGAAATATAATACAAAAACAAACACATGAGGCAGGGAGAAGCAATTCATCTGTCATTTCTGCAAACTTCTTGAAATATAACACAAATACAAACGTAGGAGGTAGGGAGAAGCATTGAAATTGTACATTTGTCTCAAGTCCTTCAAGAGGAATTTACAGCTCGAACATCTGTCATTTATTTTGGAAGGACATTCAAAACTCYTGGAAAGACAAGTCTTTCCAATTACAGCAACAGGAAATTATGCTCAAACATGAATTTGAAGAGGAGAAATTTGGAGATGAGAAATTTGGGGGGCTGGAGTGAAGGATAAAAACTGAAGTGAAGGATAAGGTGAAGGATAAAAAACGAAATTAATATTGAAAAAGGGGAGAAGATGAAAATTAGGTGGAGTGTATTAAATATGGTTAGTGATATTTTGGAAGGTCTTTTCCTTAATTGGAAGGACTTGTTGTTCCAACAGATACACCATTAAATTGGTGCTCTGTAGAACGAAAATTATATTTATAGGAACAACATTTTTATTTATAGGAACGAAAAATGTCGTTCCAATAGATAAATGGACCTATAGGAATGACTTTTATATGTCGTTCCTATATGTTTACCCTATAGGAAGGATAAATTTGTCCTTCCAATTTTGTCCTTCCAGTAGGTGTCATTTGTTGTAGTGAAAAAAAAAGAAACTGGGAAATATTTAAAAATATGAAAATTGCTTTCGATATGTCAAAAAGTTAATTTAAAAATTAAAAATATATAAAAATGATTTCAAATCCAAAATTATTTTAAACATGTAAATAAATGTATTAAGTAAATTCTATAAAAATAGTAAAATCTGATAGTGTAGTACATGAGTATTTAAAATAAAAATTAAAAACAAATCTAGAATCTTTTTTATAAAATCTTAAAAAATTTAAAAGAACGAAAAACTGGTTTGCAATATAATGGATGTTAATTGATTATACTGGAAATTATTTAAGAAAATATGAATATTCTTAAAATTCAAATACGAATTAGTTTATTAAAATGGAGAATAATCTTTTAAATATGAGTACTAGATAACTAAAAATATATTCTCAAATATAAATTTAAAGTAAACTTGGGTATATGTTTATAAAAAAATATGGCAATTCAACTAAAATCTTAAAATTATTATAAATAAATATAAATCATTTGAGATTTGAATTTATCTAATAATTGTTATGATTAATTCGTGTCATAAGAATTCAGATTTTCATAACAAATTAATAAAGTTTCTAACATATTCTAGTTTTTGAGTTTATATTATAGTTTATTAAAGAAAAAATTAATATTTACAAATATTTTTTCAGATATATTTACTTTTTGATGTTTTATTTATGAAATTACAGTGAATAATTTTTTTATATATATACAATTTTCAAAATTTAAAAAAAATCCAAAATTTTTTTATTTTATATTTTAATATATTTCTTTTTCATATTTTAGAAGTTTTCAAATCTAATAAAAAAATTTCATTTTTTTTATAATTTTTTCTAAATTTTTTTTCAAATTCAAACATCTTTTTATTTTTAAAGTGAAGATGTATTATTATTTTTATATAATTTTTTATACTTTTATAAGTCTTCCACTGTGTTAACGTTAACTATCCAAGAAAAGTCAGAATTCGTGAAAATCATCAATTCCCGCCAGTGATTGAAAGATTTCGGTAATATATTTTTTTTTGGCGAAAATTAAAATTAAATTATTTTTTATTTTATCAATTATTGGGTCAGTCACGAGCTTTCTTTGACTGTTGAATTAATTCTCAATTTTCAAACTATAATAAACAATTCAAATGGAAAATCCTATCTGATACCTTGTCTACTGACAAATTACAACTATTATGATATGACCACATCACAACACAGTATTCTCTCTATCTCCCTGTCTCTCAAATTACGTAAGCATTTCATAGGTTTCTCCCATCCTCACCAGGCTTTACTTGTTCTGAGGTACTGCTAAATAACTCTTTTTTAAGGTTTTGTTGATTTCTTGATCAGGCTTTGGTATGGTATTATACTTTTGTACAATCCTGGAAAACACGAAATTCTGAAATTATACAGAAGCATTTGATTTTTTGAAACAAAATGTGGAGGTTCAGTGATTAATTGACTATTATGTAGTATCACATTATATATTGCTCAATTTGAGTATCATTTTTGAGCTCATACTCTGCAACTTTAGCTCCCTGAAAAAACTCTTTTTGTTTTTTATTAACTTTAGCCGAGGGTCCACATCATAGATTTTGGTATCCTTTACGGCTTTCAATGGCCGTCTTATATTCAAAGTCTAGCCGAACGAGAAGGCGGGCCCCCAAAGCTCAAGATTACCGGCATTGACTACCCGCAACCGGGCTTCCGACCGGCGGAAAGGGTTGAGGACACGGTCCGTCGGTTGGCCCGTTATGCAAAAACGTTCAATGTGCCATTTGAGTTTAACGCTATAGCACAGAAATGGGAAACTATCAAAGTAGAGGACCTTAAGGTTGAAATGGGTGAGTTTGTAGTAGTCCACTGTTTGTATAGAGCCGGGAATTTACCGGACGAGGCAGGTGTGGAAGAGAGTCCAAGAAATATGGTTCTTAACCTAATTCGGAAAATAAATCCGGATATTTTCATACATGGGATAGTCAATGCGGCTTATGGCTTGCCGTTTTTTGTCTCTCGGTTTCGGGAGGCTTTGTACCACTTTTCGGCTCAATATGATATGCTGGATGCAAATATACCTCGGGAAAAACCCGAAAGGGCCCTGCTGGAAAGTGATATTTTTGGGAAGGAAGCGTTCAATGTGATAGCTTGTGAGGGATGGGAAAGAGTTGAAAGAGCCGAGACGTATAAGCAGTGGAGAGTGCGTCATTTGAAGGCAGGTTTTGTGCAAGTCCCTTTCGAAAGAGAGTTGATGGACAGTGCAATGTACAAGGTAAGAAAGTATTACCATTGAGAGTTTGTAGTAGATGAAGATAATGATTGGCTGTTAATGGGCTGGAAAGGGCGGGTAATCTACGCGATATCATGTTGGCAGCCCGTTTAAGAAATATGAGAGAGAGAGAGGGAGAATTGTTTTTAATAGACATATTTATAATTTTCGAGAGTAGTTTTTGTTGAGAATTTTATTCTTGCCAATTTTTTCTTTTTTAGTTGTTTGTCTTTTTTGGGTTTAAAATAAATTAGAATTTTAAATTTGTTTTCTAGATTGTGTGTAGAATTATATTTAATTTCCTAGGTTATATTTGAGACTTGTTTACCGGAGACCTGTCTATTTAACACAAGAACAAGAAGACGCAACATGCATTTTTTTAAGAAGAGAATGCACCAAGAAGCAAGACGACGGAAAGCAAGAAAAACACAAGCACGTGAAGGACTTCAAGCTAAGATTCAAATCAAGAACATTTTCGAAATTGCGTAACCAACGAAAAAGATCATCACAATCGTGGCAACAGTATTTTAGTATCATAGTGTTGATACTAGGGATGGCAATGGGGGGGTCGGGCGGGTTGAATAGGCGGGTCCGCCTACCTCCGCCCCCGTTCCCGTTTGAAAAAGTCATCCCCATCCCCGCCCCGCCCCCGTCTATAACAGTATTACGGAGCTTGATTTTTAGGTTTATTTAAATATAAAAAAAAATTATAATAAAATTCAAATAGAATGACAAACATTTAGTCTATTACATTTAAAAATGGTTCAAAAAAAATTAAATAATAATATATGTGGGTTTGAAACGGGTCTCAAACGGGGACGGGTACCCGCGGGTACCCGGCGGGGGAAACCTTATCCCCATCCCCGTACCCGCTCCCGCAAAAACCCGCAATACATACTCGCCCCCATCCCCATCCCCGTCGGGGCGGGGGCGGGCGTGTCCCCGTTTCAACCGGGTTAATTGCCATCCCTAGTTGATACTAGTATTTTTCATATATTAATTCATAATTTTGTAATTGATCTTGAACGAGTAAAAGTAATATTATTTTCGGGTTTGTACACCCAAGTTCGTAAATACTTTTACTTACGGACGAAATTTAAATTGTTGTATTCAATTTGTTTTTAACATTCCGCTGCTTTTAATTATATAGACTGTTTTATGTTAATAATACAGGTGTTCTAACACCAGTCTTAACATCTGTTCTAACTTTCCTTTTTACAGTTTATAAATTGTTTGATGTTAGTTCTAGTGTGTTAACGCTGAACTTAATATCGTTTTACTGATAATTATTTTCAACAACCACAAATCCTACGAATTTACAATTGACATATAGAGCGGGTTACTTAACGTACTAAATTTACTGATCCTTATTTGTAGGACACTATGGACGCTCAGGGGAATTCCCGAACCCCTATCCTCAATGGAGAGAATTATTCCCTCTGAAAGCAGAGGATGCGGTGACATATTAAGAATATTGATGAACGTGCGTGGAGAACCATTCTGGTGGGATGGGAAAAATCACGTGTCACTCATGCTGATGGGGACACCATCATCAATAAAGAAGTAGACTGGAGTGCAGATAAAATAGCCCTATTTAACTGGAATACCCTTTGCGGATATGTTGACTCGAACTACTACAAAGTTATCAAAAAGTGTGAGTTGGGAAAGGATGCATGGGATGCATTGCAGAGAGTGCGTGAAGGAACTCAAAGTGTGAAGGAATCAAGATTAAGAATGTTGACTGCTACTTTCGAGTCGATAAGAATGGATGAGAAAGAATCCATCATGGACTATGCCATGAGACTTTCAGACATCGCAAACGAGTGCGGAGAACTTGGTGAAGCGATGACTAACTCACGCCTTGTGGGAAAGTTGTTCAGATACATCTCAAAGAAATTCAGTATCAAAGTGGTATCCATAGAAGAAGCCAAAGACACAGATGATCTAGACTTCGACGCTATGGTAGGCTCACTCAAGACATTTGAGATGGAACATCTTGATTCCAACTCAAAAGAGAAAAATGTTGCTCTCGCTTCCAATGTTAACTCTAATGATGATGAAGATTTTGATTGTAGAGCTACTAGATAAAATTGATACTACTACACTTGGAGAAGACGAATTGTCTCTCGTGTCTCAACGCTTTAACTGGTTTCTAAAGAAGAAAAATAATATTGGAGGATCTAGCTCAAAATTAAAGTCAGAGACTCTAACACCAAAATCGCCAGGGTGTCCTCTTGCCATACTCCAATCTTTACCTTCGAACTCCAAGACCTCTAGTTCCTCGAAGCCTCTCAGTGAAGTTCAATTTCATGAGTGCAAAATTTTGAGACATTATAAGAATGATGTGCAAATAATCGGAGAATGAAGAACTTGATTGATACAGAGTACAAAGAAAATGACAGTGATTATGTCTGTTCCAGCTTTATTTGCTAATGTTGTGTGGGATGATGACATTCGTGTTGGTAACACCAAAGCCAACACCTTGTGTCTGAATGCAGAAGTTGAAGAAATATTGGACCAATATGAGAAGCTGAAAATCGAATATGACGAATTGTTTGGCAACTGGGGTAATCAGGTACTTAAAATCAAGTCTCTCATGATCAAGGTGGACAAACTGACTCACGAAAAAGACGATCAATTGAATATAATTTTCAAACTGGAGTCGCATTCACCAGAAAAGATACTGAGATAGAACACGTGAAGACTGGTCTGAAGAAGGTCAAATAAACACTCACAAAACTCAACAAGGGTAATACGAAACTTGATTAAATTCTTGAGTTAAGTATACCGGACTCTTCGAAATACGGAATTGGATACAAGCCTGCTCAACAAATGGCAGAATCAAGTCAAAAGGTGGAAATAACCAAACACTGCAAGAGGAGAAGAATGCAATATGTGTGTCATCACTGTGGTGAACGAGGTCACATACGACCTTTCTGCTGGAAGGTTAATGACAAATAAAATCAGTTTAAAAGGTCAAAACTGTCTGCAAGTCCCGTGACGGTTTCCATGTTTTTAACACCAAAACTGACACCAGAATCACAAAGTTCTTGGTCAAAAATAACGAGATCAAACGTAACATGATCTACTCATCACTGAAACCTCACATTCCTGGAACTTGGTATTTCGATAGTCGATGCTCTAAACACATGAACGACTAAGAAGATCTTCTCTCAAACATTGTCAAATTTCATGGAGGAAAGGTAAAGTATGGTGGAGGTTCAAATGGCCAAATCATTGGCCAAGGAACGCTTCATGTTCCTTGTATTGCAAAGTTTGAGAATGTGTTACTAGTTGAAGGTTTAATGGCGAATTTGATAAGCATAACCCAACTGTGCGATGGTGGATTAGGTGAATGTAATACCTAATCTCAACACTAAAATCATCCCAGTGTGTGAGGCCTACCAAAAGGGGAAGCAGGTTAGGGTGTCACATCCAAATGTGCAAAGTCTCACTACATCAAATTGTTTCGAGCTTCTTCATATGGACCTTATGGGAGCACTTGAAATAGACAGCCTTGGTGGTAAGAGGTGTGTACTTGTGATTGTAGATGACTTTTCTCGCTTTACATGGGTAGAATTTTTTAAAAAAAAGTTTGAGACTTTCGATGCACTTAAAAAAATTGCGAAAAAGTTATGTGTTCATTTTGGTGTGAGTATTGGTAGGATTAGGTCTGATCATGGGATCGAGTTTGAGAATGCATCTTTTTCAAACTATTGTTCCAAATTTTGTATGAATCATAAATTTTCTTCACCCATCACCTCCCAACAAAATGGGATACTCGAACGTAAGAATAGATCTCTTGCTGAGATAACTAGAACTATGCTCATTTCTAATGGCATTGCAAAATATTTTCGGGATGAAGTTATGAATATTGCATGTCATATAATTAATAGGATGTATTTTTTGTCAGGGTCTTGTATTACTCCTTATGAATTATTGTTGGGCAAAACTCTAAATTTGAGCTACTTTCATGTTTTTGGTGTATCTGCTATGTGCTTAATGATAGGAACCATCTTGCAAAACTTGACTCAAAAAGTGACAAATGTGTTTTCATGGGATATTCTCAAAATAGTCATGCATATAGAATGTTTAATCTTAGGACGCAATGCATGATAGAGTCAGTTAATGTCAAGTTTGATGATATGATTGGTGGAGTTAAACTTGCCGAAGACAATGACCTGGTTTATGATCAGAATCCTCAAGATAATATCACGGTAGATGTAGATGAGACTGCAGGTGTTGAAAGTGAAGATGCAGGTGGTGACAGTTCTGGTGACTTGACACCAAACTTAACACCAACACAAGCTGCTCCAGAATCAGATGAGGAAGAAACAGATGAACAGATTGACTTACATCATTGAGACATTCCCTCGAGAATTCAGAGGATTCATCCTACAGACCAAATCATTGGAGATCTTGATGAAAGAAGCACAAGGAAGCGTCAGATAAATTTCAAATAAATGGTTAGGTATGTTTTTTTATCTACTAACTACTCTAAAATTCGAGAATCTTTATTTCTTTCCAAGATGGAGCCAAAGCGTGTAGAGGATGCTCTGAAGGATAAATTCTCGATAAGAGCCAATGCAAGAAGAGTTGGACCAATTTGCCAAGAATGATGTATGTGACTTAGTTCCTCGTCCAGAAAATTCACATGTTCCGGGAACAAAGTGGATCTTCAGAAATAAAACGGATGAGGCTGGAAATATTGTGAGGAACAAGGCACGATTAATTGCACAGGGGTACACGCAAATAGAAGGTATTGATTTTGATGAGACGTTTGCTCTAGTTACTCGCATAAAATCGGTAAGACTCTTACTTGCTATTGCATGTATCATGAAAATATCTCTACATCAAATGGACATAAAAAGTACTTTTCCTAATGGAGTTTTAAGTGAAGAAGTTTTTTTTGAGCAACCTAAAGGGTTTGTTGAATCCCACAAACTAGATTTTATTTTAAAATTGAAAAAGGCTTTGTATAGTTTAAATCAAGCTCCTAGGGCTTGGTATGAAAGGTTGACTCAACACTTACTTTTCTTGAATTTTAGTCGAGGGGAAGTTAATAAAACCATATTACTCCTTAAATCGAACAAGCAAATTTTAATTGTCCAAATCTATGTGGATAATAGAATCTTCGGTTCCACTAACGAGCAGATGGTGAAAGAATTTATAACACATTCGGAATGAGCATGGAAGATAATCTCTCTTACTTTCTTGGTTTGAAAACTAAACAGTTGGATGATGGTATTTTCTCTCTCAATCCAAATATGCTAAGAATCTTGTTAAGAAATTTGGGTTAGAGAATGATACGCATAAGAAAACTCCATTAGGCAAAACCATGAAACTGTCTACTGATGATGTTGGGATTAGTGTTGATAACACCTTGTATAGGAGCATGATAGGATGTCTCTTGTACTTAACAGCTAGCATGCCTGATATAATGTATAGTGTATGTCTATGTGCTAGGTACCAATCAAATCCTAAATAGTCACACTTAAAAGTTATTAAATGAATTATTAGGTATGTAACTGGTACGACTGGTTTTGGTGTTTGGTTTACTAAGGATACAAGTACTGAACTTCTAGGATATATGGACTCGGATTGGGCTAGGGATGTTGTGGATAGGAAGAATACTATTGGGGGTTGCTTTTTCTTGGGTAATAATCTTATCTCATGGTACAGTAAAACGTAAAATTGCATTTCTCTTTCTAAGCCTGAAGCCGAGTATATTTCAGTTGGAAGTGCTTGTACACGGTTACTTTGGATGAACCAAATGATAGAGGACTACAGTCTACATAGTAGAATTTTGACTATATTTTGTGATAATTCCAGTGTCATTGATATCTCAAAAACTCCGGTCCAGCACTCACGAATCAAACACATTGACATAAGGTACCACTTTATTCGTGACTTGGTTTAAAGAAAGATTGTTAGTCTTGAGCATATAGGAACAGACAATCAGCTTGCTGACATCTTCACAAAGGCATTAGATACAAAGACCTTCTCTTGTTTGAGAAGAGATCTCGGAATGTGCATTGTTTAAGTCGATGTTAGTTTTGATGTCATGACACCTAAATTGTCATCAGTCGTGACATTTGTAAATTTTGATTGTATTTTTTTATTTTCTTTTTCATAAATATATACTGATTGCATTGGGTCTGATTGAAGTGCAGAAAAGTCATGTGTTGTAATAAAAAGTGGTGACAAAAAGACTAACCTCTTTAATTAAGTGATTTTGGAACTTTCCCGCATAAATTGATTTTCTCCCAGGTCCAAAAACAAGGGGTGTCAGAAGCAATTGCTGCAGATAAGATAATATCTCTTCAAATATTTAAAACGATGAAGAAAATCTGGAATAAAAAGGTCCAATATTTAATTTTTACCTCCTTGAGTGATTTTGACGTAGTCATTAACTTGGGTTAAGGGGTCTGTTTTCATTGACTTCACTAAAGCAATGTTAGTTATAATATTGTCACATAAAAAGCAACACTGATCATGACACCTAAATCAATTATTGTATTTTTATTTTAGGTCATGATTTTTAGGCATCAATTAGGACATTCATACTTTGAGAAGATGTCATTTTGCTTTGTATTTTGTTTCTTGTGCTTGTGTCTTTCCTGAATTCTCTTAATCGTGTTATGAATCTTGCTAACCAAGTGTTTTAGTGGTATTAGAATTGGAGGATTGGACAGGTAATAAAGAGATTTATTTTTTGAGTGAAGAATTTCTCTTCAAAGAATTTATTCAACTATGGTGATGGTTTATAAAAATCTAGCTCTATTTCGATTTTCTAAGTAGTTGAGATTTTTGATCTTTATTTCCAAAATTGAGATAGTGGATTATTTGGGTTGAGATTGTGTGCCTTAATGTGAGAATGAGTGGGATTCTTTTTTAAGGAAAGAAAATTTGTTGGGGGTATAAATAGGAAGGTGTGAAAATAGAGGGGTTATCTTTTTACTTACCGTTTACCTTCAACGGTCATATTTGTCCCCTTATAAAAGGCTGTGTTTTCACCTCTGATCACTCTTGATTTTACTGCCTACTGTTTGTAATTATCAACAAAACCTAATTCTCTCTCTCTCTCGATTATACTTGTTTATTTGTGTTCTGTTCAAATTACTTCTTACAGAATGTCGAATACTTCTTCTCCGAGCAGAATTCCAGAACTCCCAGCGGGTGTGAACCACCCCGGTGAACAGGTTCCGGAGAGTATAATAAGGTTTTCCGCCATGGACATACACGATTAGATTACTGGTGTTAACCACCAAACCCATCACCAACCAAAACCACTGCTGCAAATCCACCTCCGATCAAACCGCAAGACCTGGTACCTGTCACGACGCCTTCGATGCTGTTCCGGAGGTTCAATTTTTTCCTGGCCAATGGGGTAACGAGATTGACGTGGACAATCCTCAAGATTTGTGGTTTATTTCAGAAGTCTTTAGACTAGTTGGGAACCTGACCTTGAAAAGGTTGAGAAGGCTGCACAATATTCCTCCAGGCGTGATTCTAGCAGCTATTCTGAAGAGTCGAGCAGGGGAGCAATATCATGTGCCTATTGAGCGCATGACTTTCACTGAGGACATCATGGTCATGACGGAATCTGATGATGAAGATTTGCGCCCTCTAAAACTGTTGCCGCGCTGCCGATCACTTCTACTCCACGATTGACTCCTCGCCGGAATCAAACCGTGAGTTTGGTTTAGAAGAAGAGTCCGCCAGCATCTATCAAGGTGTCGCCAACATCGACTGAAACAAGCTATTCTGATCCCCTTTTCAAAATTATCATTTTTTTACTGGAAAAGTTGCAAGCTCTTCTCATCCGTTGGTTGTTGATCCCCCTATGAATCCGTTTAACATGACTCGGCCTGAGTCTGCTCCTCAGTTTGATTATTCGACTGATTCCGATGATGCCTTTTCCTTGTCTGAATGTTTGTGTGCGATAAGGTCCGCGAAAAAGAAGTCTAAGGCTTCCCAGAAGATTGGTGAGAGTTCGGGTGTTTCGTCACCGAACGTAACTCCGCCTGCCACTACCCATAAAGTAGATGTTAGTTCTGGTGATGTGTCACCAAAACTGACATCACCTGCTGCCGATCCTGCCTCCTCCTCCAGCTCGAAGTTTGCTGTTGTTGCCCCTGCACGTGCTCCATCCCCGCTGCTGCATCTGAAGAGTTTTCTGGTGATTCTACTGACGTTGCTGTTCAGGACAACGAGATTGAAGATATGGTGCTCGCTATAAGAATCGAGGCGTGATTGATGAGAGTCGAGTTCCAGTAGATATCTTCAAGAAGCAGAACTTGATTGCCTTCTTTGAACACCGAGGTATGTATTCTACTGTCTCAACAGCAATGCCGTTTTTCCGAAATGACGTACTGGAGTTTTATGCAAATATGTTGCCTTCCATTGCTGATTCTAATTCCGTGAAAAGTATTTGTGTTTGGAACTGTTTATTCTTTCATTTCTGCTTTGATTAATGAATCATTTGGGACTGAGGACTATTACGGTGATTCTACGGTGGATGATAAGGACGAAGTAATTGATTTTCTATCTGACCGTTTGATGAAAGATTGGCGTGAGCAATTACCGAGCACACATGTATTCTATCTTTATTCTGGATTGCATAAAGTGGATGTTTGCAATTGGGTCCCTACCAAGAATGCCACAGTTGTCACTCGCCCTCAGGTGCTGTTTTGTTTAAGCTAGGGCGTGGGATCAAGTTCAACTTCGGCCAGCATGTGTTTGATGCTATCACTAGTTTTTCTACAACAAAGTCCACGTCCTCCTTCTGCTTTCCATCTCTCATCTACAATCTTTCGGAGAATCAAGGTATTGAGCCTACTGTGGAGGATGTTTTCACGGGGGAGCCGGAGTGGTTCTCTCTCCGTCGCCAACACACGGCCGCGCATGAGGAGGTTGATCTCCGTGGAAGGCGCCGGCTAGAACTGTTGGTGCGACTGGTGTTGGTTCTGGTATTGGGAACACCGGAACTAACATGGTCCAGTTTTCAGCCCCCAGTTGTGCGAGCTCATGTAGCCTTAATTTCTTAGCAGATTGACTAGCTCCAAGCTCAGTTTCATCAGCTCCGAGCTCTTTGAGCCTCCTTTGAGGAAGCTCTTTAGCTTTTTGCCCAAAAAGGGGGAGAGTGTGCAGTGATGACGTTGATGCTGGAGAGAGTGCTGATGATGACGACGCTGCTGCTAAAGGAGACAATGCTGCTGCTGAGGAAGAAAAAGATCAAGTCAAGGAAGAGGATGTTGAAGAAGCTGAAGAAGCTAATGAGCAAGAGAAATGCTAGGGATGATGGGACGTCTCCTCGTCGGTCGAAGAGGATTCGTAGCCGTTAAGTCCTTGTGTTGATTTATGTTTGAGAATATTTTTTTTTATTAATTATGGTTTTTAATTTTAAACAGTGGTTAGTTGTTTAGGGGGAGTTTTGAATAAGTTGTTGTGTCGTGGGTATTTTGTCCAGAAAAGTAAAAGGGAGAGATTGTTGAGAATTTTATTCTTGGTAATTTTTCTTTTTTAGTTATTTGCCTTTCTTGGGATCAAAATAAATTAGGACTCTAGTTTTGTTTCCTAGATTGTGTCTAGGACTTTATTTAAATTCCTAGGTTATGTTTGAGACTTGTTTACTAAGTATAAGAGAATTGTCTATTCAAGACAAGAACAAGAAGACGCAACTTGCATTTTTTTAAGAAGAGAACGTAGCAAGAAGCATGACGACGGAAATCAAGAAGAACACAAGCATGTGAAGGACTTGAAGCTACGATTCAAATCAAGAACATCGTTGAAATTGCGTAACCAACGGAGAAGAAAATGCGGCAACAAGTATTTTAGTATCATAGTGTTGATACTAGTGTTTTTCATATATTACTTTACAATTTTGTTATTGATCTTGAATGAGTAAAAGTAATATAGTTTTCGATTTTGTACACCCAAGTTCGTAAGTACTTTTACTTATGGACGAAATTTAAATTGTTGTGTTCAAATTGTTTTTAACATTCCACTGCTTTTAATTATATAGACTGTTTTATGTTAATACAGGTGTTCTAACACCAGTCTTAACATCCGTTCTTTCTTTTATATTTAATCTTTATAAACTATTTGATGTTAGTTCTAGTGTGTTAATGCTGCACTTAACATCGTTTACTGATACTTATTTTCAATAACCATAAGTCCTACGAATTTACAATTTTTGTAATTTATCGATAATTTCAAATTAATGCTTTTAGTTCACTTCCTAGTTATGTTATTAGTTTTTGGGATGATACAGTTCATGCTTGCTTGTATGGGCTGGTGTTAATTGCTTGTTGCGAATGGATGTGGTCTAACATCCATCTGCCTCATTGAAAAGCTTTATGTGTGTAGTTTTTAAGTAAGCTAGCTTCTTCACTAGTCTTAGATCAGAAAAGTAATTATATAACAAAAGAATTTTCATTTATTTTAATAAAATACTTCTTTAATATTTGTTTCTAAATTACAAATCAATCCCTTATTTTCTGAATTAAAAACTGCACCCTCAAGGCTCAACAGGTGCAATCAAAAAAATAAAAATTTCAATGTGGGTATTTTTAATTTGGAAAATATCTTGACTTTTTATAATTAGATGAAACTTCACGATTCAAAGGAGTCACCATATTCCAAAGGTTTGCATTTGTGAAATGCTTGTGTTGGGTCAGATTAATGGTTCATCCTCGTTAGGTGTTTGATTCGCTATTATGATAAATTGGTTTTTATATTATGATATATTAGCTTTTGTATTTCGAAAGTATTAATTTTTTATAAATCTCTTACTCATGCTATGATGTATTAGTTTCTATTCTATAATGTATTATTTTTTTTCAATTAACTCACCAAGAAAGAGGTCGGATCACCTCGAATAGCCTTCTTGAACAGTCCCGACTTAGGACTTCCAATACTTAAAGTCAATAACCTCATAATTTGTATAAAACGAGGAGCAATAAGAAGAATAATATTTCTCTATTAATCGTGTTTCTCATGGTTGATGATAAATATTTCTCCATTAATCATGTGTTCCCATGATCCATAATAATTATGTTGAAATCCTGAAATAAGGGCTTGAATCCCCTATTTATAAGATTATCTGACTTGTTCACCAACCAATTTGTTTAATTTCCAAGATGGTATTAAATCTCATAATTTTACTCAGTCTCCATACTAGGATTAGCTACAATTCAAAAACAGCTTCTTTCTTCTTTTTTTTTCATAATCTCATAATAATCATAAACCCTATTATTATCATGTTACCGACCTATTGGTGATACATAACCATATTTAACCATAAGCCATATTAATATATAACCGTAATAACCTTATACGCCGGTGCATAGAGCTTTCTACCTCTTTCGCTAATTTCTCACCATATTAGCGATCTATCGGAGCCCATTTACCTTATTCCGTGACATGTTTATCAACTTTCTTACCATGCAAGGCCGAATTGAGTTTTGATGTTGTATTATACAGTCCCTCATATTCTAACTGATTGAGGTACGGAATCATGTAGAATATAAGAACAAAGAATTATGCAAATGAGATGTTAGTACTTAACGAAATATTGCCATTAATTTCATAATATTCAACAATTAAGCAATTAATTCAACACATACAAAATCATGTATTTTTTAAAACCATAATCTTAACCTCAAACCATAAATCTCGATCTCTGACCTAAATGAAGTGTCAATCAAAATCACAACCACTAACCATAAACCATTTATTCAATCTAAAACAGGTCATTCAAAAACAACAACCATAAACTATAGACCATTTATCCGACCAAATATAGGTGTCGAACCAACCATATCCATATAAAAATATAACCATCTCCGACCTAAACCAGCGTCGGGCCATCCATATATTTATATAAGCATATACACATCTCCGACCTATATAAGCGTCAGGCCTTCCATATCCATATAACCATAACCATCTCTGACCTAAACAAGTATCGGGTAAAAGCATAACCATAAAATTGTAAAACATCTCCATAACCATAAAATCATAAACCATCTGTAACCTAAACAAGCGTCGGATCATACCATATCAATTACCATAACCATCTCATCCATTAATACGAACTAAATCAAACTTGCGACCAGATCATAAATATTTAAATCGAACAAAATAGACTTTATCAAATAAAGTACCATATGAAACAAACAAATCCATAAAAACCAAGTAAACTATATAACACCAAATAAACCAATTAGTCCCCCTTATTTAAGCTAAATAAACCATATTAAGACAAATAAAATAAATAAAGCACTCCAACTAAAATAAGCCTTACCAAACCTAATAATCGTATTAAAGAAAATATATCGACCAACCCATATAAGTCATATTAAACTAAATAAGTCAACTAATTTTCTATATCCGAGAAAAATCAATCAAGCAAACCACATCAACACTAATAAGCCAAAGAAATAAGCAAGTCCCCATTTTCTAACTAAATCAATCAACCAAACCAAACCAACCCCAAATAACCAAATAAATAAGCAAGTCCTTCATATTATAGCTAAATAAATAAAGCAAACCAAATCAATCAACTAAATCGTATTAAATAAACCAGAATCTAATAAAACCAAATAAACTCGCTAACCCATATTAACCAAATAATATTAAATCGAACAAATGATATTAAACCAAATGAACCATGTCAAATATACTAAATAATCATATAACCAAATAAAATAAATAATAATTTAACCAAATAAAATAAATAATAATTTAACCAAATAAACCCATATAACCATATAAACTAGCTAAACCATTTTAAGTAAAATAAATCATACTAAACCATATTAATTAGCTTGTCCCTTATGTTTTAGCTGATTCAAATAAAAAGTCAAGGTAGATAAAAGAAATATAAAACCCTAATTTTTACGAGATTTAAACGAGCATACCTGATATGCAGTCATGTTTATGCTAAGGGAAGACTTTACCTCTCCTCGAATATCAAAATGCGTGACCTCTTTACTTTGAGGTAGCAAAACTTCAAGATCACATCTCTTTGAATGTTTTGATGTGTGACCTGTCATAATTATTCATACTCAAACATATCATATCATAACATATTACTACAAAAGAACATGATAATGCCGAAAAAAATTATCGACGGAATACAACACATCGGCAAAAGTCCCCGACGGCAAGAATTACCATTGGCTTACCGACGAACTTAGCCCCTCGATAGGAATGTCCATTGGCAAGTTCTCGGGAAGTCGACAAAAATTTATCCCGCCTAATATGCCGATGGAAATCTCCCATCGGCAATATATAAAAAAATAATCAGATTTTTATTTGCCGACGAAAATATAACCATCGATAATTTAAAAAAATCATATTTATATTTGCCGACGGGAATTTTGCCATCGCCAATGCCAGATTTTATTTACCGATAGAGTCTTTCTTCAAGAACACCAGATTGTTTTACCGACGGAAATTTATCTGTCGGTAAACTTCATAAAACAGCAGAACAGCCATTCGCAACTGAACACCAAAAAGCAAAAGAAAAAAAATCGCCAGAGCACACGCCAGAGAGCTAAAGAAAGGGAGAAGGGAGCACACGCCGGAGAGTACTGCTGGTCGTTCAGGATCTTCTGATCCCTCAAGTTCTGGTTTTTTTTACTCCTTGTCGTCACAGCCAGTTGTGTCGACGACCTGTGATGATTTGATCGATAGTTTGGACGACGTAGATTTGGATGGACTGGCTCCTCCCGAGACCATACCGGAGAGACCTCCTATTTATGATGAGTGTTGTCGACTTTCTAAAGGCATCCATGTTTATATCATCGGTCGGAGGTAATTATTATAGTAGTTTTTATTAATAATTATATCGTTGACGACTTACGATGTCATTTCGTGTACGATTTGCCCCCCGTGACCAGCCTATATGCTTAGATATCCTAGTAACATAATATTAATAATGTTATTTCGGAAGTTTCTTACAATTTATAACGATATAATAATTAATAAAAATTGTTAAATACAATAATAACTACCTCCGACCAATAATATACAAGGATGCCTCCAGAAATTCGACAACACTCTCATAAACAGAAGGGTGGTATGGTCTCGAGAGGAGTCGGTCCATCCAGATCTACGTCGTCCAAACCGTTGATCAAATCATCAGAGGTCGTCGGCACAATTGGTTGTGATGATGAGGAGTTAAAAAAATCATAACCTGGGGACTAGATGATCCTGAATGACCATCTAATCCTGAACGACCAGCAATTCACTTCCCCCTCATCTAAACGACCTCGAACACATTGAAATTAAATTAATAACAATTAAAATTAAAATATAGTATTATTTATTAAATGATAACTAATTATATAACTTTATGACCTTAAACAACATAAATTTAAAACTAACCGTTGTTGTTTGTCTCTTTTTTGCTTATACACTCATTGTCCGTATCATCGACATGTTCGACATCAGCATCATCGACAAGTTCGACATTGGCATCATCGACAAGTGGATTAAGTTGGAAATCAACATCCTTGAATTTAATTACACCGTGCGTTTCAGCAACATCCTCTTCAAATGATTGCTCAGGCATTCGCTCTTCTATGAAATCTATTGTTAATCTCGCCTTAATCTTACAAGCTGCCAACCAGTCGACCATTTCTCGTCTCAAACTCAGATATGGGCAATAATAAACTTGAGTAGCTTGGGCCAAGTAAGAATGGCTCGTAACAATTGAGTTTACGTTTATGATTAACGTCGACAAGCTTATATTGAGAGTGCACTCTCGTGCCTGTTGGAGTCGGATCAAACCACTCTCATTTGAACAAGAGTGTACTTACAGACCCCGAATATTCAAGCTTGACAATCTCTACCAAACGACCATAATAGTCATAATTCTCCATAAGTTGATCCTTTTATACAGGCACCAATGTTCGATGTAGATCGTTATGATCCTTATGCAATCATGTGAAATCCGTATCCATTTATCTTGCAGCCATTGAATGTAGTCACACAACGCGATGGACCGAACTCTAAACTCTTAATGTAATTATTGGTTACACTTTTCAAGGGATCCTGAACCTATAATATACGACGTAAAGTTACATTATCCACATACAAATACGTAATATATGTATATAAACAAACCTTACAAAAATTGACTCACGTACTTTTGAAACCAAAAGAGAAATTCATTTTCTAATTTCCCATTTAATTCTTCATCTAAAATGTTTGGTTGTTGGCGTTTAATGCCCTCCGTGAAAAGGCTGCATATTTAAAGAAGTAAAATATTGTTAAAATCAATTACATCAAGTAGTACGTAAAATATTGTTTATAATCAATTATATCTACTAAGATCCTCGAGTTCATCACAATTTAGTAATAAGTATTTTATCGCCGCATCAAACTCTTGATCTAAAAACCATTTCTTTCCTGCTACGGATGAGAAGGGTTCACCATAATTTTTGAATACTGATGGAATCTCATCATCGTGATCTCCATCATTATGTACGTCTTCATTACACTTCAAGTTAGTTCTTCTAGTGGAGACTTGATCTTCAAAGTAGTACAAACTAGAAGTTGATGCCTCTTCATTAGATGATAATTTGCTATCGAATCACACTATTTTTAAGTTTACAAAGATATCATTCGAAAGGATACATCCACCTATACTGCACTGGACCAGGAATTATTGCCTCATATGGCAAGTGGATCGGTAAATGCTCCATTGAGTAAAAAGAACTCGGGGGAAAGATCATCGCAAGTTGGAACAAAATCAAAGGAATATTTTTTTCCAAATGAGCCATATCACAAGTTTCGATAACTCTTGCACTCAGGTCTTTGAAAAACAAACTCAACTCTGTTAGAGCTTTCTAAACTTTGATTGGGGAGTAGTTCTCGAAAAGCAATCGGAATTAATAGTTGCATAAACACATGACAATCATGACTCTTCATCATATGCAATCTCAATCCTTTCATATCGACGCAGCGTCCCAAACTTGAAGCGTACCCATCTTGAAGTTTAAGAGTCTTAATCCATTCACACAAAGCGGTTTTGACTTTTTATCGAGTGTGTAAGAAGCCTTGGGATACTTTCCCGAGTCATCAACCCGAAGCGATAGACGAAAACAATAGCCGTTTAGCTCATCTCTTGACTTCGACGTATCTTTTGTCTTCCCCTTCACATTCATCACCGTGTTGAACACATTATCGAACACATTCTTCTCAATGTACATAGCATCTAAATTATGATGAATTAGATTTGTGCTCCAGTACGAAAGATCCCAGAAAATACTTCTTTTCTTCCAACTACTTATCTTTGAAATTTGAGATTAACACGTTATATTTCTAGCTCAGTGCCCTTCAGAAGCTCAAGTCTATCTATCTCAGCCAATATCTCTACTCCTAAACAAATGTTTGGCAGGGGAGCATCAACTTTCCTATTTTTTTCGAAAGTCTTTTTTGTGTTTTCGATAGTGATGATCACATTCTAGAAACTTCTGGTGGTTATCAAACCAAGATTGATTTCCGCTATACTTCAGAGTAAATGCATCAGATCGCTACATGAAATATGGACAAGTAGTTCGACATGTCGTGCTCCAACCCGACAACATGAGTATGTAGGAAGATCACTAATTGTCCACATAAGGGATGCCCACAACTTGAAATTCTGCTTCTTGAACACATCATACGAGTCAGCACCATCCATCCACAGCTGTTTCAACTCTACAATTAGATGTTGTAGGAAAATATCTAACTTGTCCTTAGGGTTTTTGGGGCATCGAACAAGAACACGGAGAAAAATATATTGTTCTTTCATACACATCTAGGGCGGCAAGTTATAAGGTGTGACTCTTACCGTCCATAATGAATATTCCGAGCCAGAACTACCAAAAGGCTGAAATACATCTGTGCATAGACCCAATCAGACGTTTCGAGCTTTAGTGGTGAACTCTGGATGAGTTTGGTCAAAATATCTCCAAGCCTCTGAACCTAACAGGTGATGCATGACACCATCATTGACTACGTGTTCAGCATGCCACCGCATATCTTTCGTTGTAGCCGAAGATGCGTACAATCTTTGCAAACGTGGAGTCAAGGGAAAGTAGTACATCTTCTTGTACGCAACTAATTTGGACTTACGTCATTTTGCACTTCCCTGCTTTGCAGGTTTGAACTGGGGTTCTTTATAGAATTTGCAACTATCGAGTTCACAATCATCCTTCCAGTAGATCATTCAATAATTCTTGCAGCAATCTATCTTCTCCATCGATAATCCCATACCCCTCAATAGCTTCTTACTTTCGTAAAAATCATCCAAAAATTTGTTGTCTTCAGGCACAATCTCTTTGACTAGATCAATGAATTGATCAAAACACTTTTGAGAAATACCATTTTCTGACTTTAGATTCATAAGGCGGGCAACAAAAGAGAGTTGGGTATGTTTCTCACAACCTGGATACAGAGATTGTTTTGCAGCTTCCAACATATCAAAAAACTTATGCGCCTCCGGATTAGGTTGTTCTTCTACATCATCATTCATCTCGAAATTAGGTCTGGCAGCATCTTGCACCATATTTATGTACACATTTGGTGAGTCTTCAGAAATGACGAAAGATGATCCCCCAACTTCAACATTACAACGCGATGAAACGAGATCTACTGTCTCCCCGTGATGAGTCTAAATATGATAATCCAGAAAAAACTGATAATCCGGAACGAACCCTTTGGCACATAGGTGATATTTGATGTCATTGATATCGTGGCAACTACGATTCCTACACTTAATTTGTTTGCAAGGACATTCACCTTGGCACCGTCCCTCTCTGTAGAATCATGCATGAGTGCAAATCTGACAAAACTCTCCACCCCTTTTACTAATGTATTCGAAAGAAATCCGTCATCTCCTCGCCGTTTGTACATCCAATTACGATCAGTATTATCCATCCTATTATTTAGGGTGTTAATTATTTGTGATACTAGCTAGAATGATCGATCGTTCTTTCACTACAAAAAAAGTCGCAATTTCCGAGGGATTTTTCCCTCGATTTTAAGGGAAAATCCCTCGGTTTTGGGAAAACCGAGGGAATATTTCACTCGGAAATACCCTCCTCGGAATTTTGTTTTGAAGGAAATATTTCCCTCGAAAATATGAAACCGAGGGAATTTCGAGGGATATATTCCCTCGGAATGTTTTCCGTGCAATCCCTCGGAAATCCGAGGGAAATCCGAGGGAATGGTTCCCTCGGATTTTTTATATTTCCGAGGGAACAAAAACCCTCGGAAATTCGAGGGATCATTTTTCCCTCGGAAATCCGAGGGATCTTTTTTCCCTCAGAAATCCGAGGGATTTGTTTCCTTCGGAAATAGAAAAATTCGAGGGGCAGCAAATCCCTCGGAATTCTGATGGATTTGTTGCCCCTCGGATTTTTCTATTTCCGAGGGGTTTCCGAGGGAATATTCCCTCGGTTTTGTTTTTTTTTTTAATATTTTTACTTTCTGAGGGATTTCCGAGGGGTTTTTCCCTCGGATTTAATTTTTTTTTTTTTGATTAATTTTTAATTTTAATGCCTATTCAATTATTAAAATTCCCAAAAATTTGAAAAAAGTAATTAAAGAAAAGACAAATAAATAAACCAATCACTATAAAAAATATTTGAAAATTTAAGAATAATTACATACGTTCGATTGATACAGTAACAAAGTTTATACGAACCGTAAAAATGTTCTATGGATGGGGAGGGGGGTACTGCTGATGGGGAGGGGGGTAC
>BMAC01000247.1:68299-99159 GCA_014905375.1 Phtheirospermum japonicum | reverse complement strand
TTATTAAAATTTTACGTTAAAATCAAAGAATAAGTTAAAAATAAGAAAGAGACTCACACTAATAAGACTAGATCTCCTATCGATAAACGCACCATCTTTCTTTTGGTGCGTGCGTTTAAAAAYATCGTAGCACGTAGCCGGCGAACCCGTCTCCCGCTCCTGTATTCAAATAGAATTTTCAAATAATTAACATTAAAATTAAATAAATAAATATTATATTATTATATTCTAAAATTACTTACTATATCCAAAGCATAGTCGATAGTAGATCTAGCACCCCCCGTGTGCTTCGACATCCCAGTACCCGGCCCAGCAGGCTCGCTCYTCCTGTTCTTGCTGCACTGCTCRGATTTCTTCTTGTTCTCGGGCTTAYCCCACTCAACCTTCCAAGYCYTAGTKGAAACGGATGATATATAAGATACGATATAAATTATATGTTATAAATAAAAAATTCTAATTTAATAAGAAAACACATAAAAGAATCGTTTACCYATAGACCTCCGCGGTCAGGCACTCCGGCCGACCACCACCATGGGAGGCAATATGCTGATTATACTCGTTAAGCTGCCTCCCGTAAAGGTCTCTGATCATCGAAAAAAATACCTTTCGTATCTCTTTCTCACTATACTCCTCCTGGTCCCAAAAACAAACCTCCTGCAAAATAAAACAATAATTACAATTCAATTGAAACACATGATTGTGTTTTTACGGTAAATACTAACAAATTTGGATACAAAATAATAATTACCTTAAACATATCCCACCATAAATCCGTAGTCTCCTTAGGGACCGCCTTATAGCACCACCCGTCGGGATGAAGATCCCTCTCAAAGATCATACGGAGTATAGTGGACACCTTACCCCATGTGCTGTGCAGCATGTATTCAATTGTGTATTTATTTTGTTACGAATAAAATTAAATCATAATGATAATTATAATTTTAAAATCATTGATTTACTTACTTCGTCCCTGCAATATAAACCTAAATCATACCTCTCTGCGGTGCGACCAACTGCCGTGGGGTCCGTGGTGTACCTGCGTCGGACCGGGTCTGTGATGGTGTATGCGACGTCGGCGTCTGCGTCGGGGTCTGCGTCGCCGGATGATCACTACCGAGACCCATGTAGTCGGTGTCGAAATCAACTAAACGATTAGCCGATCTCATATATGATCGACCTACGCTACTGGATCCTCGACGCAACGGCATCTGATAAATTTATTAGATAATAATACGAGCATTTTACAAAATACCAGTATGTATTAGACACCAAACGTATTAATAAATCCAAATTAAAAAAAGTAGTTATAAAAAAAGTGTGTTTTACAATAAGAATAAATTACATATATTTCAACCAAACTAATCACTTTCGCTATTAAATGTATCATCAAACTCATCTTCATCCGTATCTTGATCTGTATCTTGATCGGTAAATAACTCTTCTTCTGTATCATCATTTGTCTCGTTATTACCAAGTTCCTCCACGTAATTATCATTGAGGTCGTGCAACTGAAAATCGACATCGTCGAGTTGAATCAGACGGCGTGTATCTATAGCTTCCTCTTGAAATGATTCTTCTGGTAGAGGCTCGATAAACTCAACATTTGATCTCGCCTTGATCTTACACGTTGCCCACCAGTCCTATTTATATCGTCTCAAGCTTGGGTATTCACAGTAGTATACTTGTACAGCTTGGGAAGCAAGTACAAAAGGTTAATATCGGTTGAACCTACGCTTATGACTGATATCGACAATCTTATAATTTGGATGGACTTTTGTGCCTGCACTTGTTGGATCAAACCATTCGCAATTGAACAATAGAGTATTTTTCTTCATTCGGCCGGTGTATTCGAGCTGCACAATTTCTATGAGACGACCGTAATAATCATATTCGGTGGCCCCAATAGTTGACCCTTTAATACATAATCCACTGCTCGATGATGCTTTGTTAGATCCGTACTCCAATGTGTGAAATCTATAACCATTTATCTTACATCCGGTATACGTTTTCACACATCTTGATGGAACCTCAGCTAGACTCCTAATGTTCTCGTCGATCACATTGTTCGAACGATCTCTAGCCTATGACATTGACAAATTATTTTTAATTTTGGAAATATATTATATAAATAGATACCATAATTATATGATATGCATCTCGGTATCGAACGTCTTACATAATGTTTGAACCAATTGGCAAATTCATTTTCCAATTGTTCGTTGATCCGATTTTCATTAATGTTTGGGTGGAGACGTTGAATGCTCTTCGTGTAAATACTACATATAACGTTACACAATTGAGGAAAAAAGTATTAGTACATTTATGTATATGTATAAATTGGAATGAGTATTCATACCTAACATATTCTTCGACCTCCACAGAATTTAGCAACATGTATATCCTTGCGGCGTTGTATTCTTTTTCGCTTAGAAATTATTTTCCCTTTGTACCAAACGTCTCTCCACATTTTTTAAACACCGAGGGAATCTCATCGCCATCATCGACACAATTCTGACTGTCGTCATTTCTAGGCATATTTGTTCTTTTAGTTGAAACGTGATCTTCAAAATAGTACGAACTAAAATTTGAAACCTCGTCGACCAGATATGCGTTTGCTATCGACCCTTCCACACTCGCCTTATTTTTCACGCTCTTCTTTAATTTGCAAAGATACCTCTTGAACGGGTACATCCATCTATACTATACTGGGCCACCAATCCTCGCTTCATACGCAAGATGAACGGGCAGATGCTCCATCGAGTCAAAAAAACATGGATGGAAGATCAGTTCCATTTGGCACAATATTAACGGAATGTCACGCTCAAGTCGAATCATATCTTCGGTGCGAACGACTGTTGATGTGAGATCTTTGAAATACAAACTCAATTCGGTTAGAGCCTTCCACACGTTCGGAGGAAGCAGTTCACGAAAGGCTATTGGTATAAACCTCTGCATGAATACATGATAATTATGACTCTTCATCCCGATCAAACGAGATTCCTTCTTTTCGACGCAACGCCCCAAATTTGATACGTACCCATCTGGAAATCGAAGAGATTTCACCCAATCGCAAATTGCAGCTTTCGACGGCTTGTCAAGTGTGTAACAGGCTTTAGGACACTTTCCTGACCCATCTGGCGCCAACTCTGGGCGATTACAATACTAATTCAACTCTTCCCTAGATTTAAGCATATCCTTGGTCTTCCCTTTGATATTCATCACCGTATTGAAAACATTGTCAAACACATTCTTTTCGATGTGCATAACATCTAAATTGTGACGAATTAGATTTGTCCTCCAATATGGCAGATCCCAGAAAATGCTTCGTTTTCTCCAACAAGACGTTCGGGATATTTGTGCGTTAACTCGTGCTACATCTAGTTCAGTGACTTTCAGAAGCCCCAATCTTTCTATTTCTGCCAAAACTTCTATCCCTGAGCGCACTTCCGGCGGTGGAGTCTCGATAGATCTTCTTTTTTGAAATCGTCGTTTATCTTTTCTAAAACGGTGATCATGCTCAAGGGATTTTCGGTGATTGTTGAACCACGATTGCTTACCACTGCACTTAAGAGTGAAGGCGTCCGACAATTCCATACAGTAAGGACAAGCTTTTTGACCGGTCGTACTCCATCCGGACAACATAGAATACGCAGGGAAATCGCTGATTGTCCACATAAGGGCTGCTCGTAATTGAAATTTTTATTTCTTAGATATATCGTACGAGGGGGCCCCAACCGTCCACAACTGATTCAATTCATGGATTAGGGTTGTAGAAACACATCAAGTTTGTCTTTTAGATTCTTTGGCCCCGGTACAAGAACGCTCAGGAACATGAACTGTTCTTTCATGCACATCCAAGGAGGCAAGTTGTAGGGTGTGACTATGACGGGCCACGATAAGTATTATGCTCCGAAGCTTCCAAATGGTTGAAAACCATCTGTACAAAGACCCAATCTCACATTTCGACTTTCAGCCGCAAAGCTTGGATTAGTGTCGTTGAAATGTTTCCAAGCTTCTGAGTCGGATGGGTGGCGCATAACATTGTCTCCAACCACGTGTTCAGCATGCCATCTCATATCTTTCGCTGTGGCATTAGATGCCTACAACCTCTGCAGACGAGGAGTTAATGGAAAATAGTACATCTTCTTGTACGCGACACAAGCCTTCTGTCGTTTTGTTTTTCCTTGAGGAACAGGTTTAAATCGAGGTTCGTTGCAGAATTTGCAACTTGTCAAATCAGAATCGTCTCCCTAATAGATCATACAATTATTCTTGCAGTAGTCTATCTTCTCGACCGGTAAGCCCATACCCCTTAACAACTTCTTACTGTTGTAGAAGTTATCGGGTACGAGATTGTCTTTCGGTACAATCTCCTTGATTAATTCACTCAATTGATCATAACACTTTTGAGACATGTGATTCTCTGATTTCAAATTCATGAGACGGGAAACTAATGACAACTGAGTATGTGCTTCGCACCCCGGATACAATGGCTGATTTCCAACTTTCAACATGTCGTAAAATTTTTGAGCCTCAGCGTTCGGAAACTCTTCCACATCGGCCACCACGTCAAAATCGGGACCAGCTGCATCTTGAACCATATTAATGTACGCGTTTGGTGATTCTTCAGAAGGGATGTGAGAGGGTCCTCCAGCATGAAAATCCTGATGATGTCCAGAGGTGGCGAGCCGGGTTTCTCCGTGGTAAATCCATCTATAGTAATTCGGCTCAAACCCATATTTCGCCAGGTGGTACTTAATCTCATCGACGTCCAGGTAGATTCTATTCCTACATCTGCTACGATTACAAGGACATTTCAGTCTCTGTCCGTCCTTGTGAGCGGAATTCGCTTGCGCAAATTCAATAAAACTCTCAAGTCCATCCATGAATTTTGAGGGTAAATAGCCTTCTTCGATTCGCTCGTACATCCAACTACGATCGGAACTCATCCTAACATTGCACGATTGTCAGATTTTTGAGTCTTAAGCGTGTTCTAGAAATCCGGAAATATTCCGTTTGTATATCCAAGTACGATCATTTAACATCCTAAGATTTTTGAGTGTTAAGCGTGTTCTAGAATTAAAGAAGGTGGCAAAATTTCGGCAGCATTACGAGAAGAATGGGGAATTCGAGTTATATTTGGTAAGGCTTCTATCCCATTCAAGAAGGTGACATTTTAGTAGTATGTATTATCTTAACATATATATTTTTCTTAGATTCAAAATTTCGGCAGCATCTCCCCCAAGTTCTCGTAGTGCACGTATATTTCAGTGCACCCGAGAACAATTAGAGAGATGCAGAAACCGAAATTTCAAAACTAAGAAAAAAATATACACACAAGATAACCATACTACAAGTCACATTCTAAAACTGTCCAAGAATGGGACAATTCGAAATTTAGTATCAAACTCTATATTTGATACTAAATCTTAAACGGGTCTAAAGAATATTGGAAACTTAAATAAAATACCGTGACACCCTATCACGTTTTTAAAAATAAGATTTGAAAACTCGCTATTGGAGAGACAAAACCTCCCGGCCGGCGCCGTAACCCACGTCAACATCCGACTGTATACAACCAACAACACCAATGACAATATTATATATAAACAGAATTAAATCTCGGCCGATCACCACGGCCTCCCATGCATGAACAATATATATACAAATTTTTTTTAAATCCCGGCCGATCACCACGGCCTCCCATGCATGAACAATATATACACAGTATAATGGGTGAATAAACCCTAAATTTGAACTCTAATTATGTAATTGTTCCTAATTGAACCCTAATTATGTAATTATTCCTAATCGAACCCTAATTATGTAATTATTCCTAAATTTAAACTCTAATTATGTAATTATTCCTAATTGAACTCTAATTATATAATTATTTCTAATTTGAACCCTAATTATGTAATTAATACAAATTAAACACTAATAATAATCCTAAATCTAACACTAAATTATATAAACTACAAAAACATAAAAAGGGGATGTGGGGTTACCTTTGATGGCTGGAGAAGACGACGTGGTGGCCGGAGAAGGAAGGCGGCTGCGGCACGCGGACGGCGAAGACCGAGCTGTGGGCGGCTGAGCTGGCGGCGGGCTGTGGGTGGCGCGCGGGATGGAGCGCGGACCGACGGAGGGGCTGTGGGCTGTGGCGGTCGGCGCGGGCTGTGGACGCGGCTGTGGACTTGAGCGGTTTCGGGCTGTGGGCTGTGGAGCGGCGGTCGGCGGGCTGTGGGCTGCGGCGGTCAGCGGGCTGTGGAGCGGCGGTCACGGCGACGGAGGGCTGTGGGCTGCGGCGGTTGGCGCGGGATGTGGAGTCGGCTGTGGACGGCGGTGGGCGGTGGGCTGTGGAGCGGCGGTCGGCGGGCTGTGGAGCGGCGGTGACAGCGACGGAGGGTGGACGACGGCGATCCCAATCTTTCTTCTTCTTTCTTCTTCTTTCTTTCTGCTAAAAATGAAGAACAGCGGGCGAGCCCGCTGGTTGAATTAGGTTAAATTCCGAGGGGCTTAATCCCTCGGAAAATCGAGGGAATCAAAAATCCCTCGAAAATTTCATAAAATAAAAAAAATCAAAATAAATAGAAAAAATTAGAAAAAATAGGGGTTATTTCCGTGACGCCGAGGCGCACCCCTCCCCGCCCCGGTCGTAATTTCTTGGATTCTTTTACTATCTTTTACTATTTTTCTATTTTTTCGGTTTTTTTTTCCATTATTCATCTAAAATAGAAAACGCGTGCGGAACGATCAACGCCCAACCCCCGTGGTTCCACGACACCGAGGTGCACCCCTCCCCGCCCCGATCGTGAAATGATGGGATTCGTTTCTATTTTTTACTAATTCTTCTTTTTTTTTCGAGTTTTTTTCCTTTTTTTTAAATCGAAAAGAATAGAAAATGCGTCCTCAACAATAGACGTCCGACCCCTGTGGTTCCACGACGCCGAGACGCACCCCTCCTCCAATATGGAAAAATCACGACGCTACGTCGCTTCGCGTTTCTAACCGAAGGAGTTCATCGATCGATCGTATCTTGTTGTTGGTCGAATCCCACGATACATGTGGACACGCACGTGCTCGTTGGTATTCTTCGATCGAATTTGGGGTCAAAACCACCTCAAGTGCCTAAGATGATAGGAACGGTTTCGTTTTTACAATTTTTCTATTTTTTTCTATTTATTTCGATTTTTTTTTTTAAAATTTTCGAGAGATTTTAGTAATCCTCGGTTTTCCGAGGGAACTAATCCCTCGGAAAACCGAGGGATTATTATATTCCCTCGGAATCCGAGGGATTTCTGATTCCATCGGAATATTCAAAAAATTAAAAAAAAATGTGAAAGAATAGAAAAAAAAATAGGTTCTATTTCCGGGACGCCGAGGCGCACCCCTCCTTACCCCGGTCGTAATTTCTTGGGTCTTGTTTCTATTTTTTATTATTTTTCTATTTTTTCCGGTTTCTTTCCATTATTCATCTAAAATCGAAAAAAAATAGAAAACGCGTGCGGAAAGATCGACGCCCGACGTCCGTGGTTCCAAGACGCCGAGGCGTACCCATCCCCTCCTCGTTCGTGAAATGGTGGAATTCGTTTCTATTTTTTACTAATTCTTCTATTTTTTCGAATTTTTTTCCATTTTTTTTATTTAAAATCGAAAAAAATAGAAAACGCGTCCTAAAAGATCGACGCCCGACCCCCGTGGTTCCACGACGACGAGACGCACCCCTCCTCCAATATGGAAAAATCACGACGCTACGTCGCTTCGCGTTTCTAATCGAAGGAGTTCATCGATCGATCGTATCTTGTTGTTGGTCGAATTCCACGACATGTGTTGACACGCACGTGCTCGTTGGTATTCTTCGATCGAATTTGGGGTCGAAACCACCCACGTGCCTAATATGATAGGATCGGTTTCGTTTTTATGATTTTTCTATTTTTTTCTATTTTTTAAGATTTTTTTTTTTTGAAATTTTCGAGGGAATAAGAAATCCCTCGGCATTTCGAGGGAATATAGTAATCCCTCGGTTTTTCGAGGGAACTAATCCCTCATAAAACCGAGGGATTACTATATTCCCTCGGAATTTCGAGGTATATCTGATTCCCTCGGAATGTACAAAAAATAAAAAAAAAATGTGAAAAAAAATAAAAAAATAGGAAAAAAATAAGGTTTATTTCCGGGACGCCGAGGCGCACCCCTCCCCACCCCGGACATAATTTCTTGGGTCTTGTTTCTATTTTTTATTATTTTTTTTATTTTTTCCGGTTTTTTTCTATTATTCATCTAAAATCGAAAAAAAATAGAAAACGCGTCCTAAACGCACATGCTCGTTTTTATCTCTAACCGATCGGATAGTTAATCTCAACAGCAGACTTATCAAATATGACGACATTAAACTCTGACTTCCCATTGTATTCAAACACTAAGAAGTATCCGAAGCCTATCGAGTGACGCTCTCTATAAATCCCTTACATCCTTTCTGTAGCATTAATGTTTTTTATTTTTTTAAAATATTAATTAAAATTTCGAGGGAATTAAATTTCCCTCGAAATTATTTCGGAATTAATTAATATTTAAAAAAAATAAAAAATAAGTCGAGGAATTTTGGATTCCCTCGGTTTCATTTCGAGGGATATCGTATTCCCTCGGAAGCTTTTCAATTAAAAAAAATAAAATAAAAATATTCCTAGGGAAATGCATTTTCCTCGGTTTTCCGAGGGATTTATTCCCTCGGAATAAAGTCCCTCGCAAATCCGTCGATTTATTTCCTCGGAAATCATGGCGGGGAAGAATGGCGCCAGAATTCCGAGGGCCATTTCGAGGGAATTGAATTCCCTCGGAAAATACCGAGGGAATTTTGGTTTCCTCGATATTTTCCTCGAAAATTCCGAGGGAATTCAATTCCCTCGATTTTTCCCTCGGAAAACTGCTGTTTTTTTGTAGTGTTTCGTTGGAGGAAAAGAATGTGGGTGATGAAATTTCGGCAGCATAACGAGGAAGAAGAGTAATTTGAATTATTGGTAAGGCTTCTATCACATTCAAGAATGTTAGAATTATGTATTATCTTACACTATGCATTTTTGTTGGCTTCAAAATTTCAGCAGCATCCCCCCTTAGTTCTCTAAGTACACATATATTTCAGTGCACCCGAGAACAAAAGAAAGATGCATAAACTGAAATTTCAAAGTCAACATAACACATACGCATAAGATATAACCATACTACACCCACATTCTCGAACTGTCCAAAAATAGGACAATTCAAAATATAGCAAAAATAGGACATCATCACCAATGTCTACCCAACTAATCACAACATCGCAATATAACAAAAAACAATAATACATTAAACAAAACCGATCATCACGGCATTTAAAAATGACCATCACATACACTTTAACAGATAATTGTATAATTGTACAATTGAACCCTAATTACAAATCGAACTCTACCTAGCCCTAATTTAATTTATATTTATATAATCGAACCTAATTTATAAATAATTATAAATTAAACCCTAATACAAACCCTAATTGAATAAGTGAATACTAACGACCTAATTAGCCCTAGTTTTATACAAATGTTTATAATCGAATCTAATTTATAAAAATTATAAATCAAGCCCTAAAATAAACCTTAATTGCATAAATTGACCCTAAACCTAAAATCATTCACAATTGCATGAATCAAGCCTAAATTCCTAAATCGAACCCCAATTAAATTTACCAATACCTAATTCCTAGGTTCAAATCAAATTAAAACCCTAAATTAAGAAAAACAAATATTAAATTTGAATTAAATGGCTAACATGCCTTAATATGTGACGGTGACGGTATTCCGTTGGTGCTCCGGCGTGTGCTCCATTCTCCCTTTCTCCGACGTTTGATCTGGCCCTTCTCCCACTTTTCTTTTTATTTTTGTTATGCAAAACGCCAATAAAACAGTCTGGCAACTGGGCTGCTATTTTATCAATTTACCGACGGACCCATTTCCGTCGGTAAATCCGCCTGTAAAAAAATCAGGCCTTTCCGATGGATAGAATCCGTCGGTAAATATATCTAGCATTGTCGACGGCTACCTTTCCATCGGCAAATAAAAATTTGATTTTTAATTGCCAACGGCTATTTCTCCGTCGGCAAATAAAAATTTGATTATTATATTTTTTTAATATTGTTGATTGCTACGTTTCTGTCGGCAAAAAAAAAATATTATTTTTAATTAAAAATTGCCTACGGACATTTTCCGTTGGCACATGGGCAGGCGAAATTGCCGTCAATTTCTCGAGAACTTGCCGACGGACTATTCTACCGAGGGGTCACGTCCGTCGGTAAGCCATCGATAATTCTTGCCGTTGGGGAGGCCGTCGGTAAGACTGGACGTTTACCGACGGGTTGCGTTCCGTCGGTAATTTCCGTCGGCATTTTCGTATTTTTTTGTAGTGTTATATAAATCTTATAAAATGTACAATGATTCATTTGTTCAACAAATCAAGTATATATTCGAACAAAGAGTAAATATCATTTTTGGTACCCAAACTATGGCGAATTTCATTTTCAGTACCTCAGGTTTGAAAATTATTAAGGTTAGTATCTCAAGTTTAATTTTGGTCTCACTTTTCATACCCGACGTTAACTTTTCCGTTAAAGTTAACGGAAACATCAAATTAGAACGAAAATAATTAACTTAATTCAAAGAAATAATCAAGAAAAAACTTAAAACTAAAAAAAATAAAAATAATAAAAATAGAAATTTATAATTTTGTATTTATGTATTTAATAAAATAAAATATAATAATTAATTTAATTCAAAAAAATGATAAGAATATTTAAGAAATCAAAAAATAGAAAGAAAAAAGTGAATATATGAATTTTTAATTCAGTAAATAAAATAATTAATTAAATCAAGAAATAAAATTAAAAACTCGAAGAATAGACAAAATATAATCCAAAACATAATTTATTTAATTTATATTTTAATTTCAATAATAAAGTACAATAATTAATTAAATTAGAAAAAGATATATTTAAGAATACAAAATAAATGTTATTCTTTTAATAAAAATATTTCGTGAAGTTATTTTTATTATTTATTTATTTTTAATGTTTAGAATATTTTACTTATTATTTTTTATTATTATTAAAAACATAAAATAATAAAATAATAATTATTTATGCTACTGGTCCTCAAACAATAATTTGTATTTTAACATGTCTTTGAATTAAATTAATTATTATATTTTGTTTTATTAAATACACAATTATAAAATTATAAATTCTCAGTTTCTAATTTATATATTTTTTTATTTTTTGAATTTTAATTTTTTTTTTGAATTAAATTAATTATTTCCCTACAAGTTTGATGTTTCCGTTAACTTTAACTGAAAAGTTAACGTCGGGTATGAAAAGTGAGAACAAAATTAAACTTAATGTACTAATTTTGATACTTTGCAAACTTAGAATACTGAAACTGAAATTTCGCCATAATTTAGGTACCAAAAATAATATTTACACTTCAAACAAAACACCAGTAACTCGACTAGTTCGGTTCGAATACCCCTTTATTGGAGTCTAATTTTCAATTATTGCATTGATCGTAAATTATCTACGTAGTCACGATTTTTCTTTTGACCGTTGAATCAATATATTCGATAGTCGATATTCAAAGAACGCATATTCAACTGAAATTTTCTATTAGATACTTTGTCTACATTCTATTCGATAATGTATGACCAGATCACAACACAACTATTCTCTCACTCTCTAAAATTATAATCATTTCCTAGGTTTCTCCCCAGGCTTTACTTGTTCTGAGGTAAGCTATCTCTATATTAGGTTTTGTTAATTTCTTGAGCAATCCTTCGTTTGGTTTTAACTGCATAGTTATACTTTTGTACAACTACCTGTAAAAGCACTAAATTCTTTCTGAGTATGCAAAAGCCTTTGATTTTTGAAACCAAATGTTTGAGGTTCAGTCATGTTTGCTCAGTTTCAGTATCTATCAGTTTGAGCACATACTCTGCAACTTTAGCTCCCTAATAAACTCACAATTTTTTAAACAATTCGAAATTGTAACTTATATTATGAAAAATGATTTCATGGAATTAGCTCAGCAGTTTTTGTTCGAGTAATTATCTTTGTGCGTTTTAGATTAAAAACTCTTGTTAGTTTGACTGTTGATATCTGAATGCTGCACTATCTTGATTAGGTTATTGACAGATAAAAATGGATCCATTTAATTCTTCAAATGGTTTTAAATCGGCAAACCGGCCATCCATGGCTGAGTTTTCCAATCAGAAACATGGTAACGTGCAGAGATTCGAGATTACCGATCCAGATCAGATGTTAGCCAATGGGCATTCATTTCAAGATCAAAATACCGGAGGCGCGCATTTACTTGAGAACCAGCCCATTTCAACCTCTTTTACGGGCATTGAGGATTATGACCACGATGATTGTGAATTTTCGGATGGGGTTTTGAAATACATTGATCAGATACTGTTGGAAGAGGACATGGAGGACAAAACGCATATGCTTCAAGAGTCTTTGGATTTCCAAGCGAAAGAGAGATCTTTTTACGAGGTACTTGGTCAAAAATACCCACCTTCTCCAGATAATAATAACTATTATCTTAATAATTACCTTAATTCAATGACTAGTAGTACTAGTGATGGTACTCGATATCTAAGTGACGTAGTTGATCCAAGTTGGCGCAACACAAGCACGGATTGCGATTTTTATCGCACAAATCATATTTTTTCTAACCCCTCTATTAGCTCATCAAACTATTTGGCTAGTGTTATGGATCGACTTTCCGACCCTCCTTCGCAAATAATTGGCAAGTATAATGAGAGTGAAGTGGTTTGGAGTTTTCAAAAGGGGGTTGATGATGCGAATAAGTTTCTTAGTATTGGAAGTAATATGTTGAGTGTTGATAAGAAAAATGAGGGGAATATAAAAAACTCACATTTAGAAGCAAGGGGCGAGAAAAATCCACACGCTGACTTCGGAGAAAATGAGAGAAGTAAAAAACTGCTTGCAGTTTACACAGAGTCTAATAATGTTCCCATGGAGGAATTTGACGATGCCTTGCTTTATACACGCGGTGATCCCGAGAAGAAACTAGAAGCTTACATGACAGACATTGTAAATGCGGGAAGCAAGAACACGCTGCAAGCGAAAGGATCCAGTCATAAGTCAAAGGGCCGACGTTATAAATATCAGATCAAAAAAGAAGTGGTCGATTTAAGATCCCTTTTGATAGATTGCGCCCAATCTATTGCTGCCGATGATCGTCGCACTTCAAATGAATTGCTGAGACAGATCAGAGATCATTCGTCTCCTTTCGGCGATGGGGAACAGAGGTTAGCTCATTATTTCGCCGATGGGTTAGAGGCGCGTTTGGCTGGCACCGGTAGCGAAATGCAAAAATCTCTCCTCGTCAAAAGAATCACCGCTTCTGATTACCTGAGAGCTTACTACACTTACATTGCATCGTCTCCGTTTGTTAAAATCTCGAATTTCGTTTCGAGCAAGTTGATCTTTTATAAGTCGGAAAAGGAAAAGGCGGTGAGGGTCCACATCATCGATTTCGGTATCCTTTATGGCTTTCAATGGCCGACTTATATTCAGCGTCTAGCCGAACTAGAAGGTGGGCCCCTGAAGCTTCGGATTACCGGCATCGACTTCCCACAGCCGGGCTTTCGCCCCGCGGAAAGAGTCGAGGAAACGGGCCGTCGGCTGGCTCGTTATGCCAAGACATTCAACGTGCCGTTTGAGTTTAACGCTATAGCGCAGAATTGGGAGTCCATCAAAATAGAGGACCTTAAGCTTGAGAAGGGTGAGTTTTTAGCGGTCAACTGTTTGTATCGGGCCGAGAATTTACCGGACAAGACAGGTGTGGGAGAAAGTCCAAGAAGTATGGTTTTTGATCTAATTAGGAAAATCAATCCGGATTATTTCATACATGGGGTAATCAGTGCGGCTTATGGCGTGCCGTTTTTTGTTACTCGGTTTCGGGAGGCTTTGTTCCACTATTCGGCTCTATATGATATGCTGGAAGCAACTATACCTAGAGATAAACCGGAAAGAGCGATGCTGGAGAGGGATATTTTTGGAAAAGAAGCGTTGAATGTGATAGCTTGCGAGGATTGGGAGAGCGTCGGAAGGGCCGAGACGTATAAGCAGTGGCGAAAGCGTCATTTGAGGGCGGGTTTTGTACAGGTCCCTTTCGATAGAGAGTTGAGGGATAGTGCAATGTACAAGGTTAAAAAGTTTTACCATAGAGAGTTTATAGTAGATGAAGATGACAAGTGGCTGTTGATGGCCTGGAAAGGGCGGGTAATGTATGCAATATCGTGCTTGCAACCGGTTTGAGAAATTTGAGAGAAAATGTTTCATCTTTCGACCGATTGCATTAAGGTGACTTGGCGGTTTCATCTTTTATTTTTTTCTTTGTACTCCATAATTTCCAAGGATTTAATTGCATTAACATTGAGGTTTAATTTAGTTACAAACTATTCATAATATTGAATTTATGCTGTTAGTTCACTTGTAAGTTATTTACTTTTCCTTTCTGTATTTTGCTACATTACTGGTATTAATGGTTCGTTGCGAATGGATGTGGGAGGCAAACTGAGCTTTTTATTATTATTATTATTAATTGATGGTATATAGCAACAAGACAACTTACATCATCTGATAAAGTGTACAGGTGCGGGGAAAGAATAAAAATATGCAAGGCTTTCCATCGTAATTATTTTTATTCCTAAAGATTAAAAGATAATTGAGCTATAACAGAAGTTTCAACCGTAACTCCTTTGTAGCCAACTTCAGAGAGCTTTTCTGCTTCCCTCAGATTATGAATGCTTTCCAATGCATAATCTGCTCCTTTCACTCTCTGTGATTTTCCAACCTGCACCACCAATTATTCTTATAATCACATGTGCTGTTGTAATTAGACTAAAATAAAATAAAATAATGTAATAATCTTTCAAAATTACAAGTAACCCAAAATTTGGGCCAAACGATGATTATTATTATTTTGGGCTAGACCGAGTTCTTTCGAACCAGTCGGGGAATGGAAAATAGAAGAAAATGTCAAGGCCAGCCTAGCCCATCTTGTTTATGGGCCTGGCCCAAAAAGCCCAACCCTTTGGGCATTGGAATATTTGGCCCAAACCCACCGAAACACCTGGTTGAGCTTGGCTGGGTCAGAAATTGAGAGAAAATTTTCTTCAATAACTCATCAGCACAGTGTGCAATCCAACACGTTTTCCTGACTGAATATTTCGGACACTATCCTCAAAAAACAGCTGCGAATACAGTAAAAGTGATTATAAGAAAAGTTAAAAAAAAATATATTGCAAATTAAGGTACAATAATGTCTCAAGTTACAAAAAATATATTTTTTAAAAAAGAGGGTAAAACTCACTGTTCTCTGTGGATCAATGTTAGTAATTTTAAGGGCAGCTTCAATAGCATGTTCCGAAGGTTTGCACACAATTGGTGTCTTTGGCAATCCAGACGATCCGGCACTATTAAGCTTTGCAAAATGGCCCATAATGTCGAAAATTTCATTCGAAGCACTCGTGGGCCGTCTTGCTCCAAGAAACCTGATATCGTCCTCGTCATGGGACGCGAGTTGGATTAAGTGTCTCAAAGCATATTATCCCTTCAAAACAATCTTCCAAACCAAGCCTGCTCAGGACTTTATCGGCATTTGTGAAAATCTGTTTGTTAATGCAATGAGTAAGCATTACAAACTAATAACCGTAAAAGTGAGTAACAAAATTACTCTCAGGGTTGAGTTTGATTAAGAAAAACACGAATTATCTCCAAAGACAACGAAATTCTTGGCCTAGAAAGTAAGATAGAGACGAGGTATTCTTACAACTTTACGGATGGGCAAGCTTAACAAAAGGCTTCTTAAAACAGGGTCCGGTTTCAATTTTTCGTAAGGTAACCTCCCATGGACAAAACTGCAAGATGTCCAAATTTCGTAATTTTAGTAATCTTATCCGTATAATACAACTTTCTTAACCAATAAAATTAAATACCAAGTTAAGGGTTCTCGACAAACCTATGATGCTCATCATAATCAAAATCATAGCCAATTGCCTGCAAAAGGAAAAAATAAATTATTGTGATACAAAAAATTTTACAGAAAAATAAACTGAGTTTAATCAATAACCAAAATTAGAGCTGTAAAAAAAAATTAAAGCCTAGAGGCTTACCCTTAGACCTGCCATTGTGGTGCCATAGTTTTTGTATAGAAGATCACATAACTCAGGAATTTTGCTTTCTTCTATACCCAACTTTTCAATCATATAATCTGTACCATAAACAAATTTTACAAAACACACACCTATGTTAAAACAATAAATCAGACTTTATTTACCAACATTATGAGTATTGTGCTGAAGCAAGAGACATACTAAATTACCTTGAATGTTCTTAAGAACTGATGCTGCTAGACCAGAGCTTAAGGGGTAAAGTGTATCATCAAGATCTATATATTAAAACAATATATGTATGGAATAATTAATTTAGTCACATTAACAAAAACATTTCGTTAAGGTAGATGATTTAATTACCAAACAGAAGACAATCATATTTTGGCCTCCGAATTTGACTGTATCGATGATCCTCGTATTCCATCTTGATCTAAAAAAATGACTTGAGTAGAAAATAAAAACATGTCAGCTCTTGCGTGCAAGTTATTTAAGGGTAAATGTTGAATTTTAATTATCAAATTCTAGGTTTCCATGGCTGTGAGTAAATTAATATCAGGCTACTTTTATTTATTTATTGTTTTATTTTATTTTTTGGGGGAAAAAGGTAAAACAAGATTAAAACTGAAGCAACTTGGTCGAGATGCCAGATGGAGTGAATAATGAATCAAAATATTTAGAAACATTTCTTAATCTTATAGAACAAGCCGAACTAAAATGTTTAGGGGGAAAAAATAGTTCAAAACTTTTAGGCATGTAAAATGGAATTGTAAAATGTTAAAAATGGCTAGATTCTAGGAGAGGAATTACCTAAATTGTAATGAGGATGAGAAAATAGGAGATAATTGGGGCTAAATTGACCTGAGTTTCAGAGTGTGTATTTTTTTTCTCACTACTAAAGATATTTTAAGCGAAAGGAGAGGGGGGAGGGGAAATGGAGGGCATACGCTGCGTTTAAATAGACGAACCGTTGCTTATTTTCAACCTCTTTTTTAGTTCATGTTTAATTAGTAACATTGAAGAAAATCGAGTTTGAAACGTAATTTAGTTCATGTTTAATTAGTACTTTCTGGCCCGAGGGATGCATCCAATCCACATTTAATAATTGTAGTTATTTATTTATATTCCCTACTTGTCTCTTTATTGTTTTTTAATTTATTTATTTCGTATTTACTAACTTATTCATATGTCAAATCTTATTTTACCACAGAAACGGTCAAATTTTCATATGCATCTTTATTTTGTATTATACACATATACTTTTTAATAAATATACATGATTTTTTATTAATTATACATACATTTTTTTTTTGATAAAAATAAATATTTTTTAAAATGCATACTAATAAAATTTTATATTTTCGTTATAACTTTTCATATTTTCGTTAGAGTATATTTTTCACTGTAAAAGGTATTCATTTTGGTTATAAAAAATTATAACGATCTAACAAAAACTTTCTCTTACACTTAGTGTACAACCAATGACGGACGCAGAATTTTCAATGAGGGGGGCCAAACATATAATACAAAAAATAATACGGAATATTTCAAATGAAATCAAGAGTTAATATATTTTTTAATAAAGTCATAATTCTAAATACACATCAAAATTCAAAAACTAATAACTAAAAATGAATTATAATTATCTAACTTTTCATTTTAATTTATGTATGCAATACATTAGAAAATAAAGAATATATGTAAGAAAAATAAAATAAATTAGATACTTAAACAAACAATAAATTATTATCATTAATTATAAATATTCAATCAAACTATTAACTATTATGTTCTAATCATTCCTACTAAGTGATAATTGACAAATATAATTGAAAAAGAACATAAAACAAGCAATTCACAATATAAAATTAAAACAATTAAATATTGAACTAAATTTACCTTAATCAAGATAAATCTTACTGCTCTAATATTTAAATCTCCAATAAACCCTAGGTTTGTAATTGAGGAGAAGATAATTTGAGAATTTGTGAATAAAGAAATAGTAGGACCGTAATAGAAGAGTTTGTGAAAAAAGAAATTGAGAGTGCGGACGGTAGAGAAGAATAGGGATTTGAGTTTCTCTGTGTTCTGTTTCTATTTAGGAGGTAAGTAATTTTTTTTCCTTTTATTTTTTAGATGTAAATATGAAAAGACATATATACCCTTTAATTTTTTTAAAATTTCAGGGGGGCCCAGTGCCCCCTTTGGCCCATAGTGTGTCTGTCCCTGTGTACAACTAACTTACTGTTATCTTATTATATTTATATCAAAATAATGGAGTGAGTAGTAATAAACAAAAGCAACTAGAACTGATTTATATATATGTTTATTTTCCTAGAGTCTTAATTTTAATAAAGTTCTACTCACACCGCCAACAAATATAGGCATATAGACAAAAACACGTAATTAAAAAGATATAATATACGTAATTGAGATCGTAAAGTTTTTGTCATTCTTCTTATTTTACCTATAACTTTTTAGAATTCTTTATAGAATTCTAATAGATAAAGTAAATTAAATAAAAGATTGTTAATCTTTTTATGTTATTATAAATTTTAAAAAGACAAACAAGCCTATTGATGTGGCCAATAATGTTAACTCGATCACAATTACTTGATACGAATGAACGTCTTACCGAGCTAGCATGGGGCCGACCTGATCAGCGGTACCGTCTGATCTTAAGTGCATGAGAAGCCAAGTTGATTGATATTGTTCACTAGCCCGAAACTCGCTAAAGGACCGAGATGATTGGTAGCAGCTTGTCCTGGTGAGTAGGCGAGCTCGACCTGATGAAAGGTGTTTCAATGCATGAATTATGAGCCGTCGAGGCCTAACGTTTGTTAAGCTTTGGGTGAGAATTTGGAAAAGATTCTAGGAGGAAGGATGTCCTTTTGGTATGATAATACTTGTTTTCCTTCTAAGAGATGAGACTCCTACGGAACAAGTCTTTACTTCTTATAAATAGGGATTTGCGGACATGTGTTGTACAGCGCGGGCAAGCGAGTTGAGTGCTGCGTGGGAATGTAAGTCAGACACTATACAAGTGTACAAGTCATGCTATCGTACAAGGTGAAGTAACAAAAAGGGTCATATGAGAGGAACGATATGATCCGGACAGTGTGTCAGCATGGTGGGCACCATGTACTATCCAAGGTTGCGCTGATGGTGCACAAAGAGCGTCGTATGCGCTAACATAACTAGGCAACATGTGTGCGCTCTGTGGAACACGGCCATCAGGCGAGCAGTTGTAAAGCACTTGGATATGTCGTAAATTGTTAACAGTGCGTGCCCCACATCTGGACCGAGCAAAGCCAAAAACTAAGCTAACCGACCCTAAGGGTCAAAGGGACGAGAATTATCTTAGTTAGGACTTTCCTTATGTATTAGTCTTATTTTATTGTTGATTATTTTCCTTATTTCTTTGAGTTGTTTTTTTTTTATGTATTTAGAAGGGTCTAAAAGTCTAAGAATCCTAAATTGGGGTTGGTTATGATGTCTTATAAATAGGGGCTTTAGCCTAAGTAATTAACACCAAGTAATTTTCTTTTATGAATAAGAGTTGAGTTGAGTAGATTCTGACTCGCTAAAATCCGTGTTACCCAAAAATATTGTCCATAACAAATCTTATAACTTTACGAGTACTATATATCCCTTTATCATATTCCTTGATTCTCATGCACAAGAATATAAATTAGATAACGAGAGAGGTTGCCTAGATTGATTCTTATTCGAGACTAGGGGCACACGAGAGAAATTTTACTGTGATAAGTTTATCTTGGTGACAGATGGAATGAGCTCATCCTTGGTAGAGGACATCTTATCCAAAGAGGAAAGCAAAAAAATTGGGGTGAGTGGGATAGAGAATGCCCCAGCACGAGAGGCAAATATCTCCTTCACTATGGAGTATCTAGCCCATTTGACTGCAATCACAACCACTATCTTGAAGAGCGGACGAAAACCACTCAAGTAGACAACCTAGCTAGAAGGGAAACAAGGCGATGCCTCAAAATAGATGAAAGGACAAGGGAAAAGGGAAGAGGAAGAGCAATCCTTGGTACTTTTAAGTTTTGTTCTAAAAATAGCCCTAGGCGCTAAGAGCCACCAATCTGCCTACGATTTTTAAAATTTGGCCAAAGAAATCGTCGGCCGCCCCAGGCGCCAGGCCAATTTTTTGATTATTTTGATTTTGTAATATATGTTATGGTATTTTTACTTGACTAATGGATCTATGTTGTTTTGAACTTTGAATCGAACAATAGCTTTAAACTTGTGAATTATAACTTGTGATTATTACTTTTAGTTTTGAATTTTGTTTTGAACTTTGAATCGAACAATAGCTTTAAACTTGTGAATTGTAACTTGTGATTATTACTTTTAGTTTTGAATTGTAATAGACTTAATTGTGTAACAGGTAGTATGTTGAACTATTAAATGGTTAGATGTAATATTTTATATCAGGGTATTTATTCTCAAATTCTAGGCCCCGCCTAGGCGTCCTAGGCGCTAGGCGCTAGGCGCAAGCCTAACGCCTAGCAGCCGCCTAGCAATTTTTAGAACACTGCTTTTAAGAGAACCATCCACTCAAGTTATTGATCCGATACTGGCACGGATGCATGGAGATATGGCCCTAATAAAATAGATGATTGTAGGAAAGAAGCCCACTGCAAGAATAGGCAACCCTTTTGCTGACAACATTCTGTATGGGGAGATACCCAAGGAGATGAAGGACTTGAACCTCTCCTATGGACACGGACAGACACTTACAACAGTTTGAGAGTCTGGCCATACTATGTGCTTATAATGACGGAGCTCGTTGTTGGGTGTTCTTAGCCATATTGGTGGACGCAACTCAGGATTGGTTCCATCAGCTCCTGCCGTCAAGCATCATAGGCTTCTTTGAATTTGGGGAGATATTTAGAGTGCACTTTGCTAGAAAAAGAGCGCATCAGAGGAGTTTTATGTCCTTTTTTTATATTCAATAGAAAACAAGAGAGTTTTTGAAGTATTATGTGGCGAGGTTCACTAACACTATTGTGGAGGTACCCAGGGTGGTTGAGGTAATTAAAGCTTGTGTTCTTGCTCAAGGACTAAGTATGAGACCCCTGAGGACCTCACTCACAAAAAAGCCAGTTGAGGCCTCTTCAAAAGTGCTTGCCTTAGCCACTAAGTACATCTATTAGATGAAATTGAAGAGGGTGGAAGAAAACAGAAGCAAGCAGATAGAGGACCAAAGAAGATAGAAGAGCACAAGAAGGACGAGCTGAGGATCCATGTTGGGTTTGTAGTAGGGAGGAAAGGAGTGAAAAGTTCCTATGGGAGCCTGATTTGATAACTACAAACCCCTTCGATTAAGGTGAGAAAGGTGTTTAGAAATGGTGGAGAAAGATCTTAGAGATCAAACCAGATGGCCATAAATCTATAGATGGGCCAATTAAGACCAAGTCTGATGATTAAGGCTACATGATAGAGACCTACCGCCACCTAAAAGATGAGATTGAGCATCTCATTCTGAGCAGGTTATTTAAAAAAAATTATATCGAGGTAGGAAACCTGGTAGGGGGCCGAAAGCATGATCCCCCTAGAGAAGAGGGAGATAATTGGGAGAGAAACGAGGGGTGAGACTAGAGAATAGTTTCTACTCCTAAAGAGTTATAATTCGATTGGTATACGGAGGCCCTACGGATAGAGATTCTAACCAAGCTCTAAAAGCTAGGGTGTAAGAGATAGAACTAAGTCATAAGCTCTAAGTATGCGGGACGAAGGAGGCAAGCCCATAGTACAGTTCATCCATGATGATGTGAGGGGACTTCAGGTTCCCACAATAATGCTTTGGTCACAACCGCTAAAATTGTTAGATATGATATGTAGAAGATGTTTTTAGACACAAGAATCTCAGTAGATATATTGTTCTATGATTGATTTAAGCTAATGAGATTGAATGTTGACATAAGAGTTGTGAATACCACCTTCGATAGACTCACTGGTGCAGTGATTTCCCCGATAGGCGAAGTGGTGCTTCTAGTAGTGCTGGGGGAGTATCCCGAAAAGAGAGTTGTGATGGTAAGGTTCCTCCTGGTGGTGGATACTCTGTTGTCCTAAAATACAATCATACCGCGACCTTCGTTACATGCTTTATAAGGAGTGATATCAATATATCACACGTATCTTGTTTTACTTGTAATTGTTGTATTTTTTCTAGTATTTTTAGTTAGAGTTTCGTGTTGATTTTAGTAGTTTTTAATAGAATTTTATTAAGTTTTTATGTGGTTTTTCTTGTTTTGTTATTTTTCAATTGACTTGTTAATTTTATATTTTAATGGGTTAATTGGTTCAATTACCTTGAGGTTTGGTGTAATTCTTGGGTTTTAATAATTAAAATTCTCTTTTAATAGGTGGATTAATGATTTTTAAATCAAGTTAAGGCATGGAGACCAAAACTCAAGTCCAACCTTGCCTATTTGCATGCTCAATTCAATGCCAAAAGAAAGCTTAAAAGGGGGCAAACATTCTGGAATGGTGGCCTAGCCTTGCCTGGGCTTGCCCATTTTCACGCCTAAGGAGCAGCACCCCTAGGCAGCATTTCGGTGCCCGAATTCTCGCCCAAAACGCAGCCCAGGCATGCCCAGAGTGGAGCCCAGCTCCTCCCCCAGCCAGCGCCAAGCTTAGCCCACTTCAGCGCCCGAATTCTCGCCTAAAATGCATCCCAGGCATGCCCAGCTCCTCCCCCAGCCAGCGCCCAGGCTTGCCTACTTCATCGCCCGAATTCTCGCCCATTTCGCTGCCTACATTCTTGCCTAGAATGCAGCCCAGATCCAAGCCTCCTCCTTGCCATCTTAACGCCCAAGATCAGCCCAAGGACGCCTAGGACCCATCAGGTTCGCCCAGACCAAGCCACCTTGAGCCAAGATCGAGCCACCTTGAGCCATGGTCGAGCTACCTTGAGCCAAATCAAGCCAAGATATCCAAAAAGCCCAATTTGAACCATTTAACTCCATTTAAACCCAATTAGAACTAGTATAAATATAATACAACTCTCATTTTTGTAAAAACACCACTCTTCTCCCAACCCAAACTTGGGTTTGGGGTTAAAATTACTCTCAAGCTCTTGGATAATTTTCTCTCTTAGGTTTTAGATTTAATTTCAAGCTTAATTGTAATTTCTTTTCCTAGATTAGATTTAATTTGAAGCACCTCCTTGGGTTTGTAAGCCTAAGAAGAATCCAAATACTCCTTTGGATTGTTACTTTTGATGCAGTTATATTCAAGCTTTGTTTCATTTCTTAATTCAAGTAAGTTTCCTTTCAATTTCATGTTTTATGCTTTATTTCCATGCTTTGTTCTTCATTTCCATACTTGTTCTTCATGTTATGCTTTTTGCCTTGGCACCTTGATATCTTGTTAGATCTTAAGAATTGGATATGGAATCTAGATGAGTGACACATCTAGATTATAGATCGAGTCTTAGATCGTCTTGATTTCAAGTTTTTCCTATGCTTTATTTGCAATTTTATTTTCATGCATAGTTTTGGGTTAAATCCTAGATCTACTCTTTGTTGCTTGTTATTTTTCATAAAATTTTAAACTTTCCCGTCTATTTTCATTGCTCTTTCCATTCATGCTTTCAATTTCTACTTATTCTCATTATTTAGAATTTTATGCATAGTTGTACCTTGTGCATACATGCTTGTACTTGACGAAACATTGTATTTTCTTGCTTATTTTCATTATTGCTTTACATTTACATATTGAGGCATACGATGAGGCATCCTACCAACTTGAGATTTCAATTCCTAGTTTAGTTTAGCTAGTTTAATTGCTTTATTTTTATTTTCCTTTTATTTTCCAAGCTTGAAACACCTTGAAACTTACAATTGAATCAAATTCCGATAATACCGAGCCAAGAACCCGTTGATGTATTTCAACACCACAAAAATTCTTCTAACGAAATGGCGCCGTTGCGACTCGCCTTGGTTAAGGCTTTCGATTTGCTTGTAGTTTTATTGTGTTTTTAGCTTTCTTTTATTTTTGACGTTTTTTGTTTAGTATGCAAGGTGCTTATAACTATGGTGGATACATTCCCAACATGGGAGGGCATGGTACAAACCATGTTGGGAATGAGATGTTGTATAATGGGTATGGCAACGTGGGAGGACATGGTGCAAACCACGTTGCCAATGGTGGATTCGGCTATGGTCAACCCAACATGGGAGGGCATGGTGCAAACCATGTTGGGTCGAGCGGCTTCATGGGTTCGAACGGTCTGTATGGAGGTTACGGGGCCCCTACTCCTCAAATTCCAAACATGTATGATGGAGGCTTCGTTAATCGAAATGGGATCGTTAGTAACCAAAATCCGAATTCCACTCCGTATGGAGGATATGGTGCTACCAATCACTTCCCGAATTCGCACAATCCGACATCCGGTCCATATGGGGGTTTTAATGCTCCAAACTAATGCACGAACATGTATGGAGGTCAAACTCCGATTCCTGGCTCGTTTGGTGTTCCCTGAATTCCCCCTTTAACCGCTAAAGATCACGAGGATTATGCGTTGTTTGGAGGTCCGAGCGCCAATATATCGAAAGTGGCCCCCCCATACTCACCATGAGGGATGTTAACCAACCTTTTTTGGGATGTGGATGGTGTGGAACGGGTGATCATATCTCCAACTCTTGCCCTTCATTCTCCTCGTTCAATATGTCGATGCCTCTTTCGGAGGACGTGTATGGGGGTCATGGACATCATGAGGGCCCCGATTGTGCTATGCCATCTTTTGCTCCTCCGCCGACTCATAATCCGGTTGTTACTCCTCATATGGGCCCTTGTCATTCGACTATCCCGGTGATTACTCCTACCCTATCTCCCGAGCCAAAGACTTCTCAAGCAATGTACTCTTGTGCTAATGACGTGAACATGGCTTTATCCTCAAAGGAGTTTGAGTTGGTTACGAAAATAGCGACATTGAAGGCTCAAATCGCTCAAATGTCTAGCCCGAAACTGACTCCTCCTTGTGCGGGACCCAGTTATCCTACTCCCCCGCCGCCTCACGATCCTCTTGTTACTTATCACGTGGACCCACTACCTTTGCCTACTCTTCGGTCACGTTCCTTGAAAAGTGTGGGGTAGTTGATTCGGTTGTCTCACCGAAGGAGGAGGCCGTGGTTTCGATTCCGAGTATTTTTACTCCTCTTGACCCCTTACCTTTTACTTCAAAACAATCTTGCGAAAAGTGGGTGTATATGGACTTTATCAAGGTCACGGTCGAACGAGTTTGTTTGAAAAATTGGGGCATTGAGGAAGATATTGTCCGGGACGTCGATATTGAGGGATGTTGTGAGGATGAGCCCCTTGTTCTATATGATGAGCCCGTTGCGCCTCTATTTGACCCCGTTTTGTGTGGAGATGATTCTCGATGTGTCGTTGAGGGCAACGACGACTTTTTAGAGGGGGAGGTGGGGGTTATTGATGATGATTTTGGACAAATTGACGATTATCTTGAGGAGAATGAGGAGATCAAGTCAATCACCATCCTTGAGAATTCAAACCGAGGTGAAGTGGAGAGGATGGTTGAAGGATTTACAATTCTTAAGGGTGTTATGGATTGGATACCGGGAGTGTGTGAGGGAGTTAGTTCTTTGAATTCTAGTCTTGAAGATATGGAGAGAGCCGGGATGTGGAGGTTGTTAGTGGAGGGCTTGATGTTCGTAATTTCTAAAAGCGAGTGGGTGAAGCCCATTGACTTGGTGCCCAATACGAGCGGCTTGTTAGCTCTTGAGGATGAAGAAGGAGGGTTGTTATCCACGAGGGCTTCAACGGGTTGGAGGACGTCAATCGAGTTTAAGAAGTTTCATGAGACCACAAAGAAAGATCGTTTTCCTCCCCCGTTTATCGACCACATGATGGACAAGCTAGCCGGCCAATATTCCTTTATCTTTATTGACGAGTCGTCGGGGCATTTCAAAACCACCATTCCACCCGAGGACCTAGCCGAGACGAGCTTCAAGTGCCCGCTTGGAACGTTCACTTTTTGGCGGATCTTATATGAGCTATGCAATGCGCCAAGGACGTTCCAAAGAGTGGACCCTCCCGACAAGGAGGAGATTGTCTTGGTGGACCCTCCCGTTATCTTTCCACCTTGATCAAAAAGGGAGTACGTCAAGCTAGTGACGTAAAACAAGTGCTTCTTTTATGCTTTGTTCTTCAATTTTATGATTTTTGCCTTAGCTCTTTGATTTCTAGCTTGATCTTGTGAATCGTCCATGGAATCTAGGTGAGTGACACACCGAGATCATAGATCGAGTCCTTGATCATTTTTATTTTGAGTTTTTCCTATGCTTTATTTTGGTTTTTATTTTCATGCATAGCTTTAGTTGAATCTTAGATCTACACTTCGTTGCTTGTTATTTTCCGTAAAGTTTTAAACTTTCACGTTAACTTTTCTTGATCTTTCGATCCATGCTTTCGATTTATGTTAATTTGTCTTATTTGAGTTTTTATGCATAGTTGTACCTAGTGCGTGCATGCTTGTACTTGGTGAAACATTATATTTTCTTGCTTATTTCCATTATTGCTTTACATTTCCATATTGAGGCATACGATGAGACATTCAACCAATATGGAATTTCATTTCCTAGTTTAGTTAGTTAGTTAAATTTATTTATTTTTATTTTCCTTTTATTTCTTCAAGCTACAAACACATTGAATCGTACATTCGAATCGATCTCCGATAATACCAAGCCAATAGAACCTTTTATTTCTAAAACCACGAAAAATTACACAATAAAATGGCGCCGTTTTCGGGGACACTAAAAAATCACACTTCAACCCCTAAGTTGTATATTAAGTGTTCGATCAAATGCCAATTGATCATGGAGATGAGTCTAGAGCTCTAGACCCCCGTTTTATTAATCTTTTCACAGTTCATGATTTTATTGCTCGTTATTTAAATCACCTTCTTTGATATTAAAACTTTAAAAACTAAAACTTGATCACGTGTTTAGCATAGTTTTTTCCTTATTTTCTCATTCTTGAATCAAACACAAAGATTTACTTTCGATTAGTCTTCCTCGAGAGATTCTTCTCAAGTCAAACTTTTCACTTACAATTGCTCTGTTCTCTTGTGGAAGAACTTTTCTATAATAAAAACTAAGTGCAAGAAGTTTGATTCACTATCCCTATTAACTGAGCCTCAAAAGTCTGTGGTAGATATTTACTCTTCCACTTTATCTAGAGCCCAGTTGAAGTATTCCATGGCACTTAAAATAAGGCATTGCAGATGTACCATTGTGCTGTGATTTATTTCTAGGAGTTGTTCTCGGCAAGACTCCAAGAAGTCTTTTCGCATCTCGAACAGTAAAAATGTTCTCTGGACTTCTAATACCTTCTTGCATAACTGCCTCTTTATCAACAACTGAGGAAGATATCAGTTTGACGTATTGTTCTTCTGAATGCTTTGAATTATCTTAGAGTTTCTTTATTATAGTGTTAATAGCGGATAATGCTTTGGCTTTATACATTTGAAGTTATTCTTTGTCCATGCTCAGTATATCTTTGCCTTTCGGCTATCGAAACACTCTTTTTATCAAAATAAGATTGCACTTATGTTAGTTGTTGATCCAATTCTTCCACTCGGGAGGAACTATATTCCAATTCTTCATCATAGTAACCTCATCAAGGGTGATGATTGATGTAAATAGATGTGGTTTACTAAATTACGGTTAGAGAAGTCCATATACAGAGTACGAAGGATAGATTTAATTTTTTACCTTAGCGAGATAGCACATCATGAAGTGAGTCAGCTCGGTCTTTGATTATTCTAGGTCTTTATGATGATCAAGGTCAGGAAGGAGAGCGGTTAGCATTGGGAGGAATTTTCTCATGTTGCTGGTGTTCATTAAGGTTCTCTCTTCAAGAGGATTCCTAGTACCTCGTCATTTCAGATATTGATCCTCCGCGTAAGGGGCGGGTTGTCCACCCATTGTTTCTTCTGTTTGCCCATTACATTAGGATGCACGGGGGAAATCTGTGTACAACCATATGGTGATATAAGAGAGGTAATAAAGATTTAGCTTTGGTGTCCTTTGCAGGCTTTTATGCGTTTGCAACCCTACGTGCTTCTGCTTTCTTTTGAATGGCAGAGAGCTTGTTGGTAGGCATCACAGATGGAGTAGATTTGAACTTTTTGAGCAATGATTCTGCGAAATCATGAAGTGATATATCATGTGATTATGGTTAAAGTATGGAGTTGTGGATATGAGTTTTTATAATAATTTTACTTCCAATATCGCATATGAGATATGGAGGAAGAATGTGGTCTTCCAATGTTTTACATTTGAGGGATGATCTGTTAAAAAGTGAGCTTTGTGGCTTGGTGTTAGATAAAATAATGGTGTTTTAGAACCTTTAAGTTTGAAATAGTAATGAAAGAAGTTTACATTGGGTTCCACTTTATATAATCTACATAAGATTATATATCCTATCATGCGGCGGATAGAGTTTTGAGGAAATTAATTAGTATTTCGTGCTGAAATCAATGAGGAAGGGATAGAAAGGTAGACATAAACCGATATGGACCTGATCTTTAAAAAAATGTGAGGCTATTTTGTGGAGGATTTCTTGCTATATTTGGTTGGTTTGTCCAGATAATGCTCAATTCGATTGATGGTTTGAGCATATTTGTTAATTCTAATTGGGTTAAACCCTTTTTTATAGATGTAGAGAATGAAAGTTTGGAAGGTTATATGTTGTCTCGGGTAGTGTTGTTGTTTAGTCTGCCATTGGGGCATGCTATGGAGGATTCCTAAGGACAGGAGGATAGAAAGGATGAAGTAGGAGAAGCAGTGTTCTCGCTTAATATGGTAGAATCGTAACCACAGAATACAACAGTAATATGTTGGGCTCTGAGAACTAGAATTCTTTGGCGACATGCTTGGTGTTTGTTGGATGGAAAGTGTTGATAGAGAGAGGAGTGCACGGAATATGATTTTTGGCAGATATTTTAAAGAATTTTAGATAAAAGCGAGCGAGGAATTAAGAAATCACAATTATTGTGCCGATGATGTGAGTTTAGTGTGAATATATGATTCGCTACGAAAGGAAGAAATTGAGAATTTGATTATGGAGGTCATGGGCAGTGTATTAAGAATAGATATTTTAAGTGTCCTATTTAAAGGAAGTGATTACCTAATATCGTAAGTTTCAAATACTTAGGGGTATTGGGGTTTATGTGATTATAAGCGCATGTTTGGATATTTTACGGACTTCCAAAATCAATTCTTTTTTATAGAGTGGCTGGGGTTTGCTGAGAAACGCCTCAGGCCTATAAGGTTTATTATGTGGTTGATAAGAGCGTGTTCAGTTTTTGAAGTGCCATAGTTAAAGCTTTATGACATGTACATTTAGGGGATGGGTGGGAACTCTTATTAGACTAATCTACTCCATCTTGTCCCTAAATCGAGCAAAGTAGGGGGTGCTATTGATGTGGCGAGTAATGTTAGCTCAATCGTACTGGCTTGAGATGAACGAATGCCTTGCGGAGTTAGCATCCTCCAGCTAAGCATTTTCATGGGGCGACCTGATTAAGAAGTATATTTTGGTCCTAAGTGCATGAGAAGCCAAACCGATTGATATCTAGCCCAGTGCGTGTTAGAGGACCGAGATGATTGATAGCGGCTCGATCTTGTGAGTGGGCGATCTCGGTCTGATGAAAGGCCATCTCGGTGAATAAATTATGGATCTTCAAGGCCCATCAAATGTTAGGGCTTGAGGTGAAAATTCGGAAAAGAGTCATGAAGGAAGGGTTTCTCTTTTTGAATGTGAATACCTAGTTTCATTTGAAGAGATGCGATTCCTTACTTATGAAATAATTATCTACTTCTTATAAATAGAGATTGAAGCCCACATTCTAAATTACAATCTTTTTAGATACATTACGTATATATTTGAGTGATTTTGCTTTCTAATTTGAGCGTTTAAGTGTCTAAAACTGGGAGAGATCCAGTGCCTTGTTTTGCAGGACGGTTTATTTCTAGCCGAGCTACCCATCAAATCGAACGACATTCACATAGGCTATAAGAAGACGTTGAACGCCGCTCAATGCAAGTCTTGAGGTGTTTAACTATTTTGCACACATCACCTATCTTTTGTGGATGGACAAAAATAAAAAAAAAAATCTTTTGTGGACGAAGGGAGTGTAACATATTGAATCTCGTCAATTCGTAAATAAATTGTAACTTCTCATGAGACTATGGTGCATTTCTAAAATGGCTAAAATGTAAAATACCAATAATATCCTTGATGTGGTGGCAAGACGACACTATTAACTATGAAGGTATCATTTACCCTCCAAAGAGTTTTTAAATTTAAGCAACTCAACCCCATTTGTCACTAGGAATTTGGATTTTCATCTCGATTTGTTATGTGACCCCTTAATTTGAGGATTTTTGCCCGGCCAGATTCTCCAATTGTAATTATGCTGACGTAGCAAAATAAATAAAAGAGTTCATAAAAATAAAACAAAATTTACTTAACAGAAGTTTTAAAAATGAAAAAAAAATGATATTTAAATTATAAAATTAAGGAAATATGGAAAATTACTTTACAAGTTTGGGATTATTTTAAATATGCCATATATA
>BMAC01000247.1:38034-66549 GCA_014905375.1 Phtheirospermum japonicum | reverse complement strand
AATACACGGGTGTTAAACTAGTATATATATATATATATATATATATATATATATATATATATATATATATATATATATATATATATATATATATTTCCATGTTTTAAATAATCCCAGATTTTGTTAAATATTTTGCCAGATTTCGTTAATTTCATAATATAAATATCATTTTTTTTATATTTTTAAAATAACTTCATATTATTAAAGCAAATTTTATTTTAGTTTTATAAATTATTTTATTTATTTTTGTCACATCAACTATTACTATCTTGCCATCATTCCTATTATAGGTAGATTTTATGGTACCGTAACTATATTATTTTTCAATTAATTATAATTATTAGATCATTTCAAGTAATAATTCTTCAAAATTCCCCAATATGATAAAGTGTTATGATAAAGTGATAATATTGTACTGTTTTCCATATACTATTTTTTATTTTACGATCAAACGCAGCAAGAGTGTTAGAGTATCTTCAATGCTAATCTTTTGACAGTAGATAATTTTTAACACATGTCAATTAATTAATATAATGTCTATCCACGTCAAATGAATGTTAAAAGAATAAATTTTTGTTTTAAAAGTTATCTCCAATGTATAAAGTCAATAATTTTGTATACGTGTACATTTATTTTTTTAATAATAAAATAAAAACATATAAATAATAAGTTTGACAACTAGATAAATTTAGAGTCCAAACAGATGAGTAAAACATTAATTCCTAATTTTTTGCTACTTAATTCTGTTTAATATTCTTTTACAAATCAATCAGTGCGATTTAGAGTCCAAATAAATTAACTTGTATGGTTGACTTTGTATTAAAAGGGCGCTCTTGTGATAAAGTGACGATACTGTGCTGTTTTTCATATATTTTTTATTTTACGATCAAACGCAGCAAGATCCTAGTCAATATTTTTTATCCTTTTTCTATTCTCATTTAATAAATATTTCGAGACGAGATCTAACGAATATGTAGAAAAGGCCCACATTTTGACTTCAAAGTCCAAACTGGCGCCGTTGACTTGGTCAAGAGTCCATCATCCTTGAACATACAAGTATCATAGTAGTTATATCATTAGCCCATCCAATGGAAAAAAACTATTTTCAAGTTTTCAGTTTTCATAATTATGTAATACTCAAAACTAATTTGCAGGTTCTTATCCAGCGTAGAGCCGTATAGAACTTGTCTTGGTGCCAATTATTTGGCTAATAAGAAGAATAAAGAAAAAATTGCTCATAGAATTTTTTTTTTGCATTGTTGGAGCACATAATTGCCACCACCGGAAAAAGAAAAAGAAAAAAAAAAAAAAAACCCGACAAAATAGAATAATTGCCAATTGAAAATAATATAAAAAAGTTATGTTATAAATAATAATTAAAAAAAAGGATAACTGAAATGAGAGTACCCGTCAACTCTCCCACGTCCTCCACTATTCTGTAACAGAATTCCAAGTCCATAATAAACTGCTCGCATTATATATACCTATGACACAATTAATCTTAGTGGACCGTCCATTTTCCATTCTACATAAAATTCCACAATTATTTCTCCAAGTCTTGCAAAACAGGGGAAAAGTAGGCGTATCAGAGAATATATATATTCCGAGTGAAATGGAAGCGGGAGGAGGAGTGTACAACCCCTAAGAACCACGAGTATCGGATACCGGCGGCCCTTGTCTGCCCGCCACCGCCGAGGAAGAAGCACGAGCGGCCGACAAGACGGGCCGAGCCCAGGAACCGGTTTTTCCAGTCGCCGGAGCTCGATAAATTTCTTAGCGGTGCAGCGCAAAGTAGGGGAAACTAGGGCTGAAAACTAAAATCTTGTGTTAGTGTATATATGCATGGCACTTAATTAATTTCTTTTCTTTGTTATTCAGTTTTAGTAGGTGCAGTTATGATAGTGGTTTTAGGTATAGTATATGTCTTAATTAGGTTTTGTAGTATATAAGCTTCTTTTTCTTTTTAGTTTTCGTTTGTTGGCATTTAACACAAACAAATTTGAATGTTGTGGAAATTTCAGCTTTTCAGAGTTATTATTTTCTTTTCGGTTCTGTTACTTTTTTTCTTTTTTTTTTTTTTACCTTAATTCAGAATCCAAATATATATGATTTATAAAAATGCTTATCCATTTCCAAAAAGAAATGTGAAGAAAGCAAGGAAAGAACAAAACATAAGCATCAATATATTAATATACATTTGGTCATACAGAGTAAACAATAACAGGCACAATAAGGGAATAGATCAATTTCAAAGCTTTGTTATTGCATTTGAGATCGTAAAGCATACAAAATACCTGCAATTCATAGTAATCATAAATTTTGCTACAGCATAAGCATAGAAAAGTACTGTTCAAACTCCTTATCTATTGTTGGTTTCCTGCTTTCCTGCTGAATATCTGCACCAAACACAACATGAAAAATTCTAACACAATTTTGAGGATTTTTTATTTTTTATTTTCTGTAGTAGAAGCAAAAAGTAGCTGATAATCAGAAGTTAGCAATGTTAGCAAATATAAACTAAAAATTGAATAAAAGTATTTCATAATTGAATAATAGTGTTTGGTGAATAAGCTGTAAATGGCTTTATTTGTTTGTAAAAGTCAAGTCAAACCTGAAGTAGGATTGGAAAGATTCTAGTAAAATTATACAAAATCATAAGCAATAATTTGTATTTTAAAACACTAAAAACTCAATTAATTTTTTTTAGCTAAAAGCTGACAATCACTTTTTTTCAAAGTGTCATAAACAAATCAAGTTACCTTGATTAATCGACCACCTTCCAGATGAAAGCACATAATTACTCGTAGTTATCCCGTTCGAGAAGAGCAAATTCTCGATTTCACTATCCGAACAATTTTCCAAGCCGTCATTTCTATATTCCGAACAGCTACAATCATATTCTTCCAAAGTCGGATTTTGCGGTTCGTACTGATAAAGGGAGCAATCGAGTCGTCCGAAACAGGTGGACGATGACGCGGCCAAAGATTCACTCTCCGAGGAGTCAACACCGATCTTATTATAAGGCTCATCACTACACGCACCATGTATGTTGAAATATTCGTCGTCGGTTTTAGTTTCGTATTCAATATCGGTAGACATGGCCGAGTCCGTATCGCATTGTAAGCTATTGCTATCTTTTGCAGACTCACAGTCCGACGAGGAATTGCTTTTTGGGGCTTGATCGCAACAAACGTGCTTGGGCAAGGGCGATTCTTGCGGCTCGTTTTGCAATTTTCGTTTCTTGTTTAAAGGAGTAGAGCTGGTAAACAAAATACAATTAATTAATTTTGATATTGATTTGAGAAATTAATTAAAACATTTACCAAGAATTAATAAAACCCACTAGCAAGACGTCTGATGGGAGGAAAGCAAGAAATCAAATTCATATCTAATTAATTTAATTAGAATCTAAAATTCCTAATTTTGCACCTGGATTCACTTTTATAAACAATTGAGCATTTTAAAGACGTATTTACCAAAAACTGCCAATTAATTAATTCCTCTTCAACTATTTTAAACTCTGCTTGAAATACAGATCCATCTTTCTTTATAAATCACAGTATTCTCCATCACATCGATCAAAACAGAACCTAATCAAGAAAAATAAAAGTAACTACATAGAAAAAAAAATCAAAATCAAGAAACGCAAAATGCTAAAATGAATCGAGAAAATTCACCTGTTTGCTTCATCTGGGCTGCTCGTACTTTCCTCCATTATTATGATCGGCAGAGAAAAATGCAAGCTAAATAGGGTTTTTTCCTTTACTGTAGAAGTAGTGACAAAAATAATGCAGGAAAGGGTAAAATTAGCTCTCAACTGCTAAAATAAGGATGATGGATGAATGAATGTATAAAAAAACCTCTGATTCAGACAGGGGAGTGGGGGTGTGATGGCACCGGATGTCTTTTACTGGGTGATGGTCTGTTTGGTTTATCCAAGAATATTGAAGTAGTTGCTCTTGCAGTCCACGCGATTTCTGGTGGGTGTTAAAATTCTCTTTTAGCGCGTGAGATATACTCCCCAACAAGCCTGTTGTAATTTAAAACTAGTTTAGCTGACTCATTATGTAATGATAAAAATTAAATAGATAAAAAGATATTATATTTGTTTATTAGATACAATTTGTAATATATGTTCAATGAAATTATATCATGCATAAATATTAAATATCAGAAATATTTATTTAATTATGAAAATGTTTTTCTATCCATATATAGTGTTGTCATCCTTAATATTTATAAACATTTAATAGAGAATTATTCTAGTTTTTATTTATAGTCACAATATTTTGAATTTCTAGATTAGAAGACTCCTGATATTTATTGTCTTGTTCGTGCAAAATTAGGGTGTATATTAATTTTTTTTTAACTGGACATCACAATATTTTAAATTTCATCAATGATAAAAATACAAGGACAAATAAATATGAATTACAAAATGATAATAAATAAGAAATTATTGTTGAATGTAACATATTTTTTATATATGATTCAACAATACACTTTACAAAAATAATAAGTTTAATACATGATAGATATGCCCAAATATCAGATTGTTGGACATAACAGATTTTTTTAATCAAAATCCCTCTATTACTAATATTTTAATATAATGTTTATTTATTCTCTTATAAGTGATTTTTAACAACAGTGTATTTGATAATATATTTATTTTTCTCGAGAAATTATAGATTAAAATTTTAAATAATAAATTAAAAATATTAACATTAACTTATATTTTAGTTTTCCATCGCAAATATACATTTTTTTTTACATACAAATCTCAAATCAAATCTAAAAATGAAATTTTAAGATCAATTTGAAATGATTCGAGTACATGATTGAAAATCAAAATGGTTGATGTGACATTGGTTGTTTTTCATTACTCATTGTTGAGAGTTGAGACTTAGGACTTACAATAATTGGATCAAAAAATATTCTGAAGTTTTTAATAACTATATTCACGAATTACAGAGCTGGATGAATAAATATTGATAATAGGTGAATTTATTCGTGAAATGTAAAACCGATGGTTTTATAGTTTTCCTATACAAAAAGAAAATTAATATTAAGATTTTATTTAAATTGAGGCATAAGAGGAATATCACACCAAGAAAGAAAAAATAATGTTTGTTCACCTCGAAAAATAAATATATAGTCAGATTTCAATATTAAAAGATAAATAAATAAATTAATGAATTAGATTGCAAAATCAGCAAGATAATAATCAGGAAATGTTAAATAAATCAAAAATCACCATTACAAGAATTTAAGTCGTTTTCAAATCACACGTGTTTTAAAGCAAGTTCTCACATATCAATTAACACATTTAGTTGAAAAAATCTCAAATAACATATACATAAAATAAAGGAAAAATACATAAGTACATATTTATAAAAAATAATTATTATACGATCAGCGAACAATTTAAATACTAATCCAACAAAAGTCTATATCAAATATACGACGATTTCTAGTTTTTGTTTTTCTCTGGGACTGTCGTTTGATGAAAAATTAATATTTTATAAGAATTTATGAAACAAATATCGGCAAGGAATACAACCGTCTCTCTCCCTCGCAAAGCTTGAGATGAATAATAAAATCATCCAATATCTGGATCTAATTTATACAAAGAAAATCATAGGTATAATAACATATATAACCTTTATTTTAATTTTATTTTTAATTATAACTAAAATAGAATCGTAGTGAGAAAGTGTTAAAATAAAAATAAACTATATTTGGATCTCATTTATACAAAGAAAATATAATTTATATTGCTATATTTCATCAAATGAGTATAATATTTATGAAATAGTTTTTTATATCCTTTTATAGATTTGTTTTGGAGGTTGTTTCATCAAATTCTTGGTGTAATTTTATAAATATACCAAATTCAAATATACACAAGTAGATTTGTTTGATCGAATGACTATAATTCATTCATTCAAAATATCATTCACAAGTCAAATGGATAAATCAAATCCGGTTCACAATTCACAAATTAATCATCACTACTAAACCAAGTGGAATATATTAGTCGAATACCACTTTTTCTTTCTAAGAAAAAACCTCTCTTGCTAAGCCCTGGTCATCATATTTTTTTCTTCCTCCATCATGGAGGATGGGGAACCAATCTTCTTTTTGTATTATTATTATAATTATTTATTTTTCATTTGACTCCTTTAGGGAGATTGGGCATCCTTCTCAAAAAAGATATTTATCAAAAAAGATAAGTTTACACCCGTGTATTATACACCCGTGTGGAGTTACATAAGTTTACACCCGTGTATTATACGATATTTATCAAAAAAGATAAATATAAAATATATTTGTGAAAACTACAAAGTTTTAAATTTAAAATAAAAAATTCAAAGGATATATTATGACACATGTACATTTATAATCTATTTAATAATTATTATAATTATTAAATCTTTTTGTTAATATTTAGATTAAATTCATTAGTAAATTTATTTACATACTAATAAACCCAAAATATGTCACATTCTAAAATCATGTCTAATCTATATTAATAATAATTATTATTAAATTATCTTATATATTTATTTAAATTAAATTCCTTAATAATTATTAGTTACGTACTTGAAAACTCAAAAGATGACATACTTTCAGCCCGTGTGGCATTTTAACGGTGTCTAATTAATATTAATTAATTAATAATACTTATTAGTATTAGTATTATTGTATAATTTTATATTCTTATGTTTAGATTGAATTTATTACTAATATTTAGTTGCATACTTATATTATTGCAAATAACTCGTAATTTACTTATGTAGGATATTTAAAATTCCAATAATAAAATTATTTTTATTTTTATTATAAATAAAACTTATTTCATTATTTTTATAATAAAGATATTTTTAATTTAAATTATTTCATATGTAATTATTTTGAAATTATAATAACTAATTTAAATCTTTTCTACTAATTATATATGACTTATTTATAATTTTATATTAGGATAATAAAAGAAAAGTATTGGACTAAATAAAAGAAAAATATTGAATTAGACAAAATATAATAAAAGAACACGATTAAATTAGGCAAGATTTCATAAAAGGAAAAAATTAACATAGGTAGATATTAGGCACGGATGACACATAAGCAACCGAAGTACCATAATTTTTTATTTGCTAAATGAAGTTTACGAGTCAGACATATAGGTTAGGAGGATTTTACAATAATATATGAGGGTGATAGATAGATAGATGTTGAACCCCTATTACCATGAAATCAATTTATATCGTGCAACCAGTTTTATCTACAAGTAATGAGAAATAAATAAATTTATGATTTTATATTGATCGGTGGCGAAGCCAAACTTTTTACGTACAGTATGCACAAGAGTCTCAACAATAGAACTTGAAAAATGCAAATTCACATTCACAACCCCAACATTATGCTCAACAAGAGGCGGAGACTTGAGCTCAAAATACCTTCACAATTTACCACATTCTAAATCCAACGAGACATCAAAAATTAGAAAAAGTAAACTAAGATTTTAGCAAATGGCCAAACTTCAACATTTAAAATATCATTCACAAGTCAAATGGATAAATCAATCTGGTTCACAATTCACAATAAATTTTATCTACTAAACCAGATGAAATATATTCATCGAATACCACTTTCTCTCTTAAAAAAATTCTCTTTTGCTATGCCCTAGTCATCATCTTTTTTCCTTCCCCCATCTTCCATTCATGGAAGATGGGGAGCCAATCTTCTTTTTGTATTATTATTACAATTATTTATTATTCGTTTGTCTCCTTTAAGGAGATCGTGTATCCTCCACAATCCCCTTATTAAGTGGAATTTTATCTACTTAATAAATGGAGCTCACTTGTGCCCGTTCGCAAGATCCAGTCATGGTATTTGCATATGCAACCAAAGAGTTTTCATGGGAATTAATGACCCGTCCAGGATCAACTTTATTGGGACGAGATTTGTGAAGTGATCTCGAACGCACTACGTTTTACAATAGTTTAAGGATCGCCCACAAGAGAATGGGGTCGATCGTAGTGCAGTGAGATGACTCGAGTTAAATCTCATGAGGAAGACTAATCATAAGTGATTTTTGTGTTTGAGTCACGAAAGAGAAAATAAGAAAAAGTTAAGCTAAACACACGATCAAACTTTGGGGGTTTGAGTTTTTAATAACTAAGACGATAATTTAAATGATTAAAAATAAAATTGAAGACTTTTAAAAGATCAATAAATCGAGAGTTTATGGTTCTAAACTCATCTCCACGATCAATTAAAATTTATCGAACACTTAATTTACAAATCAAGTTTGTCAATCTCAATTCTCAATTAATCAACTGATAATTACCAATTGATGGTTCTAAACGCATCTAGAACCTAAAACCGAAGAATCTACCCAACAATCATTAAGAATTGCAATACCATCAACCAAGAACAAGCATGAATAGTATTAACTTCAATAAAAACTCATAACCCAACAACATTAACATAAGCAAAGGAAGGAAAAATTCATGAATTTCATAAACTTGAGAAAAACAACTTAACACTTGAAGGATGAAAAGTGAAGACATAAAGAGAAGCAAGCTCATATTACTCATATACTTGAACAACTAACTAAATAAAATCAATGGAGGGAAATAAATCAAAATTACATTAAGGGAGTCTTGGATGCTCCCAAATGCTCTTACAATTCAGGCCAATAACCTAGACAAGATTACTAACTACATTCATCAAATTACTAAACCCACTAGTTTGACTAGAAACATCACTGTCACCTTTATCAATTTTTGCCAAAAGAAGATATAAGCATAAAACAAGAACATGGGAATGGAGAAGAAATGGAGGACTTCACTAACAATACATGAAGAGAATCAATATCCAAACAACAAACATATATAAGAGTCAAAGATTTCGAACATACACGAATTTCACAAGAGAAAATCCAAGAGAGATATTACAACTAATTACCCTAAGGAGAGGATTCTCCAAGCTTGAACAAAAGCCACTACAAGATTACAATTCTTCACCCCATCACAATAAGCTTTAATCTTCATCCACAATCCAATAAATTTAAGTAAATCCACATTGTAAGTTGATTTTTTTGTGATCGGATATAATGATATGATTTGGTTGATATTGGATAGAAAAGTAGGGATATGATTTTATTTTGGTTGATATTGGATGTAGAAGTAGGGGCTAATTGTGAGAAAACAAGAGCTAAAAGAAAACAAAACTATTTTTTCCAAAAAAAAAAAAGAACAAAGGAGGCGGTTATAAGAGAGAACCGCTTCCAAGGTGAGTAAATTAGAAATGGTTAAAAAACAAAAAGGAGGCAATTATAATAGATAATCGCCTCTAAATTGATATAATTAGAGGCGGTTCGAAACTAAAAATGGCCCCACGCTCTCTTTGTTTGGGGCGGTTTGAACCGTCGCCTGAATTGTTGTGACTATTCGTGGCGCCTCGATTAGAGGTCGTTAGAAACTGCCTCCAATGGCTATTTAAAACCACCTCTAATCATTGTTTTTCCACTAGTGAAGATGAAGTTTCTTAAGAGATGAAAAGGGATAATATGATGTGAGGATGTATAGTGGAATTATAGGGTGAAGGTAGGGTAAATTAGTCATTTTGGTGCCAAAAAAGGCCATTTGGTAGTGCAAGGCAGAGCTCATGTCAATTGACCATCGATCGACGGTCAATTGACATGATCTCTGTCTTGTCGATGGCCGGTCGATAGTGCAGAATATGTTTGTTATCAGGTTTTTTGAGTCTCTTAATCTCCGAATCAGCGCTATACGTAAGAATATGAAATTTGTCCACGCCTCTTGGATTTCATTAGGTGTTGGGATTATTCCATTTGGTATTTTTAGTATAGAATTATGGCATCTAAATCATGAACTGCCATATCTAATGAATTTAGTGCAATATTTCAACTTCAAACTACTTTTTACCACTCTAAAATCTAAATTGGGCGAAATGATACACAAAAAAGTTGTAGGTAAATCTCTTAGGTTTCGAATGTTATAAAATACAAGCAAATGGCAAGAGAGGTCAGGGAGTTATGGTTATATTACAAAAAATGTTACGTCGAACAAGCAAATGTATGGATCAACAACGTAAACATCCATATTTCTTGTTGTTTTCACTCGATTTTCGCACCATGGACTCGCCGACACTTGTCATTGAATTCATCAGGCTTAGCTCATCTTCCAACCTTGACCGGGACCCTCTTTGACCGTCCTTTGACCATGAAAAATAAAATAACATAATAATCCACAAAAATAAGAGAAAAACACGAAACAAACTACAAAAATGAAAAAGAAGTCAAATTGACCCAAAACATGATGAAAATATATGCAAAACATGCAAAATAAGATGCGGAAACATAAAAAAAAAAAATACATACAAATATGTACAAAATAACTCCCCCACACTTAGCTTTTTGCTTGTCCTCAAGAAAAACTATCCTAATCATAAGGAATTTTGTGCTCTAACCTCAATGAATGAACATGGCACACGACAAATGAAGCAATCATGAACAATTATATTTGAAACACCAACAAGGACATGTCTCACGTCTTGGAATGGACAACCTATACCAACCTCAACCGTTAACATAATGCAAGATTCACGTCCGTACACTAAGTAGGCATCCTACTAGTTCAAACATATATACATCTATTTATAAAAAATTTCTAAAAAAAATGTGTATGGGTTGCACGACTTATTACTTTCACATCACTAGTACAAGGATTTTCATACAAATACTTGGACTATTCTTCTTTTTGATTGTTTTTTCATTTTTTCATCATTTTTTCTTTCTTTCTTTCTTTTTTTTTTCTTTCTTTTTTTACTTTCTTTTTATTTTATTTCCCCTTTTGTGTTGAGTACCCAATAGGTGAGGTACTTAACGAACACATATGTACAAGTTATAAATAGCATAAATGAGTGTTTTATCAAGTCCGAGACTTGTTGTTAATTGCAACTTATAAGTTTCTCGATAATGCTATGGAGTGAAGTATAACGACCCCCAAAATAAAAAATAACTAATAATCCTTAGAAGGCAACTGAGATTGGGTCTAGTAAAGAGTATACAACCATCACTCAAGCTATGCATGGATAGTACAGGGCTCAAGCATTTTTGCAAAATTCTACACTTAAAGCCCCACAACTTCACTAATGTTCAAGGAGAAATCTAGACTACCACACAAAGCTTAACTTACGTCACTTTGCCAAGATTCTAAATATAATTAACACATAAGGACTCGACCCGTCACACATACAAGCATGCAATAAAATATCAAAGACCAAAGGGAGACCTCCCCCACACTTAAAAATATTCAATGTCCACATTACAATTAAGAAAAGTAGAACAAAAGAGGGGTTTAAGAGATTACGTACCTATCAAGAAAGTACGAGAAGATGATTCCACTTGTGTTGTCCAAAATCCAGGCCTCAATTAGAAACCTACAAAATGCAAAGTAAAATGAGAACACAAACCACAAAAACACAATCACAAAAACCACAAACATACACAAATGAAAACACAACACCAAAAAGCAAGTAAAAACTTGGGTTGCTCCCAAGAAGCGCTTATTTATCATCTATACCTCGACTATCTATAAAGAGCAATGTTATCCGGGATCCAAGAAAAGGTGACAATCATGTCATGCCTTTGTGTATTCCAAAAGAAGAAGTAAGAAACAAGCGCGGGCATCAAGAGCAAGATGTAAGTATAAGGAACCGAGAAATCCAACTTACTTAGGGGGCCCCAGAAATACGAGTAGTCAATCACGAAGAAAAGTTAGGCACATCAAGCAGATAAAGTATGGTACACGATGATGGGGAGGACGAAAGTGTTTGTTGAGCAAAATAATTCTCACTAGGCCTATCGATCACCACAGTCAATTTTTCCACAATAGGTTCATATATCGGGATGACTGGCAAATAAAAGTCATGAGATAACGCATGAGCATCAATGGACTTTGGAGGCCTGAATTTAGAGTAATCAACCACGGACACTAAATCACCATATAACGGGAGCGAATCATAAGGCTCGACCGTCGGGAGGAAAAAGACATAAATCAAAAATATGTAATGGCCTCCAGACAAACCAAAACTCTTAGGAATAGGATGCATAGGAGTTTTCGATTTCCAAATTGGGTCAATACACTCCTCTACCTCCATTAACACTGACTCCTCACCCACAAAATCAAATAAGTGATTATTCGAGCACAAACGAGGGGAATTGAAAGAGTAGTTTTAGTGGTGATGAATATATCAGGGGGTTCTATGGCTCGGTATTATCGGAATTTGATTCGATTTGAAGAATCAACATGTTTTTAGCTTGAAATATAAATGAAAATGAAAATAAAATGAAAACTATGAAAATAAACTATCTAGGAAATGTAAAATCCAAGTTGGTCAGATGCCTCGTGCCTATGCCGAAACTAATATAGCAAGCAAGAATGAAAATATGCAAGTAAAAGCAATGTTTCACCAAGTACAACTAAAGCAACCTAAAGTACAACCATGCATGCATGATCATAAAATCTAGAAAAATGAAAATTAGTAAAAATTGAAAGCACCAATAGAAAGATCAATAAAATTTGACGTGAATGTTTAAATCTTTTCAAATAATAACAAGAAACAAAGAGTAGATCTAGGATTTAACATAAAACAATGCATGAAAATAAAAACAAAAATAAAGCATATGAAATACTCAAAATAAAGACGAACAAGGACTCGATCTATGTTCTAGATGTGTCATTCACCTAGATTCCTTGGACGATTCACAAGATCAAACAATTAATCTAAGAGCTAAAGCTAAAAGCATAAATTGAAGACAAAGCATGAAATTTAAGAAAAGCATGAAATTAAAAGAAAGCATACTTGAATTAAATAGAGAATCCAAAATCTTGAATGAAATTGCAACAAAATAAAATTCAAAGGAGTACTTGAGTTCTTCTTGAGTTTACAAACTCAAGGAAAGCTTGAGATTCAATCTAAAATCTAGAGAGGGAAATAATTCCCAAACCCAAGCATGGGTTGGGAGGAGGTTTTTTTTTACAAAATGAGAGTTAGGTTCTATTTATAATAGGTTTAATTGGGGTTAAATGGGTCAAATTGGGCTTTAAAGCTTGAAATTTCTGGGTTTGACCAAAATTGACCCGTGTTGACCTTCCTAGCCACTTGGCTCGACCCTGGGCTTGATTTGGCTCGATGTGGATCAAGGTGGCTCGGTAATGGCCGAGCCTGGGCGCGTATGGCTCGGCAGGTGGTTGGGTGCTGGGCGGCTGGGGGCTTTGGGCTTGGGCTCTAGCGTCGACCTTGGCGAATGCTGGCATCGGCCTTGGCGAGCGATGTGGCGGGAGTCTGGCGAGGGCCAGCGCTGGGCGCGGGTGGGCGGGACTTCCTAGCATGCGTGGGGGAGGCGCGCGCTACGCGCGGGGCTGCCTGGCGTTGCCGAGCGCGTGTGGGCGTTGCACGCACTGTGCGCGCGGGCGTGTTGGATGCTGCCTGGCGCGAGTTTTGGCGTCAAAGTTGGCGGCGAGCGTCAATTTTGGCTTGCCTTGGCTAGTATTCCAGAATGTTTGACCATTTTTAAACTTGCTCTTGGCACCGAATCTGGCACGGATTGGCTTTAATTTTGGTACTCAATGCCTTGGCCTATAAAATAGGAATTTTGAACATAAAATCCCAAGAGTTTCACCAATCCTCAAATCAATTGAACCAATTTAACCAAATTAAATATAAAATCAACAAGAAACACGAAAAAAAATAAAATAAGAAAAACAACCTAGAAAACTAACTAATCGACTTAAAAAATACTAAAAACAAAAATTAAAAATACGAGAAAAATACTACAATTACATGCAAAACAACCACCCCACACGTATCGGTTTGTTCATCCTCGAATAAAGAAAAGAATCGAAAATGTACATGCAGTTAATATTATGTAAAAAGAAAAATCCTTGTGCTTATCCTTATTAATATGATGGAAAGTATAAACATAAACTCATTATCGTCAAACATTGCTCGTATTACTCTTTCTCAAGTGAAAAATAAAATCGATGACTTCCTCACAAATGGAATTTTGAGGGTGTTCGCTCAATTCACTCAAGTGTTTGTTATAAGGGACATGTATACGCTCAAGTCGGACATTGCATGCACCTTGTCAAGACTTCACAAATTGAAAACTCAAAATCACCCATTATACATGACCAACAAGGATCGAAAGAGGTCTTTATTTTGGGTTGTAATGTTGGCTCTTTGGTAAGATATGGAATATTTGGATATAGTGGCTAACATACGATCAAACGTGATCGATAACACACGAAACCCTAATTTCTAGAATCTGAAGCTTATGATCGCTTCTCCCTTTCCAAATTACCAAACTTTCATTCGAAACCCTTTCGTATACTCACAGGCTTTTCCGAATTTATTTCACAACACTTAGAAGCTTTTTGAATTTGCTTCTTTTTACTAAACTTAGCCTTTTTGAATTAGGCTTTTCACTCGAACGCAAGCTTTATCACTTTGTGATTTGTGTTAGAGTTTTCTTCTTCTTTTTTTTTTCTTTTTATTTTATTTCATATATATAAGAAACACAAATCCCGAATCCCACAATTGATTCCCACACATTCCTAGTCAACTAAAAACACACTCTCTCAAGAAACGGGGCATAGACTCAAGGGAGCTCATTTGGGGGTATTTAAGTAGCTTATATATTTGGATATGGATGGAATAAGGGTGATATATGTACCTCGAGGTCATTTCCAAATTCAATCATGTACGAGCAAAATCAAGCAATTTCCATAAAAATGCAAGCAAAACCGATAATTCACACAAGGATACTCACTAGTTTGCATCGGGTTTTGGAAACAAAATCAAAAGAGCTTTTAAAACGTTGCAATCTTTTCACGAGTAAATGTTGATTATATATATATAGGCGGGTTTTGGACGAAGCACAAAAATTCAACTCCTTGCACAAGAGGGCATAATAAGCATGTAAAAATCCGACATGTAAACTATTCAAACTTCCCAGCATATGGTGATTGCTCAACAATGTAATAAAGACACAAAAGACATAAAAATGACTCAACCATATCAATGCGCAATTAGTAAGCGTCACTTCGCCAAGGCTCGAGTTAAGAAAGACAAATCATGCTTGTGACACCCGGAACCTAACCACCTACCCACCCCATACTTAAACTATGCAATGCCCTCATTGCATTTTAATAAAAATCAAGTAAAATAAGGGTGAAATAGAAACTTTCTTAACCGAACGAGTTTGGGTCGAGCTCGGTGGGGTCCACTTAAGTATCTAAGCAATCCAAGCGAGCACCGAGCATGGCTTGTGTCTCCCAGCTCCATGAACATTACTAGCTCATCAATTCGGTCAAGGTTGGAGTCGGAAAGCAAAACACTAAAATGGAAAATCACACAAAGTCAAAAACACAAGCAAATATGTACATGAATTAAAACAAAACAAAACAAAACAAGGTTTAAAAAGAATCAAAAGACAACAATTTTATTTTTATTTTTCAATTTCTTGTATATTTTTGGATTTTTGTAATAAGAAAGAAATAAATTAAGAAATGTAAAAATAAAAGAAATAAATGAAAAGAACATGGGTTGGCTTCCAAGAATAGCTTTTTTTTACGTCACTAGCTTGACGAACTCCCTTTTTGGTCAAGGTGGAAAGAGAACGGGAATATCCACCAAAATAATATCCTCCTTTTCGGGAGGATCCACTCTTTGGAACGTTCTCGGGGCATTGCAAAGCCCAAATAAAAGTCATTGAAAAGCAAGCATTCCAAAGGTCATCTCGGCTCGATGTTCGGGTGGAATGGTGGTTTTGTAGTGGCCCGATAACTCATCTAGGAATCGATAGGTATAGTGGCCAGCTAGTGTTCTAATCAGGCAAGTAGGAGTCGTCATGGGTAGATCCTTGGGTGGAATTGTGGTTTTGAAGTGACCCGATGACTCATCCAAAAAATAAAAGGAGTAATGGCCAGCTAGCTTGTCCACCATGTGGTCGATAAATGGGAGAGGGAAACGATCTTTCTTGGTGGCCTCATGAAACTTCTTAAACTCGATCAACATCCTCCATCCCGTTTTAGCCCTCGTGGCCAATAACTTTCCCTTTTCGTCCTCGATCATCTTCTCGTCTTCCACTATCTCCTTAAACTTTAGATTTAAATGCCTTTGAAATTCTCGAGGTGGTTTGGCATCATCCTCCAAGATGAGTTTATGCAAGTAACTCCAAGAGCTAGCTCCCTTATTAACTTCGGGTCTCCAACCAATCGCACCCTTATGAATTTTAAGCTCTTCAATCGACCCCTCCTCTTCCTCTCGGTCTGAATTTTCAAAGATGATAATCGGCTTGCTCTCTTCTTTCTCTAAATAGACACGCTTGAGGGGAGATGGAGGAGGCATTAATTATCACGCTCCGACGAGTTTGGCTGCTTTATCGGGAGTGTTCATCTCAAAAATTCACAAAGTAAGAAAACAAACCAACTTCTCGGATATTCGGTAAGGGTAGCTCAACTTAAACTCAATTGAATTGTTTGGATTGGGAATTGCAGGATATATTTGTTTCGGGTTGCGATTTGGGATTATTTTTGATTGAAAACATTGGCGAAGTTCTGCGCCCGTACGGTGTTCGACGAAAGTTTATCGGTAACAGTAATGGTTACCCTAACCGCTAACCCTGCCACTAACTTTTTAGAAGTCAGACTTAATGATTAGACTAACTACTAGACCACTGTTAGGGGTTCTGCCGGCCCGGATTCTTGTATTTTCGCACCCGACGATAGAGGTCGCATTCCGACCGTTTCTTTGAGCCGCATTCCGGCATATTTTTATTTTTTTTCACAACCCACGACATGTCATCATCAAAACCGTCAAAGAAGAGGAAAAATATGGAGAAGAGAGTCGGGGAAAAGTTGAACGAAGATGAGGTCGACTTGTACAACTTGTCTAATAATCCGGCTAATGGTGATCGATATCGAGCACTGGTTCAAGATGGCCGGATGAAATGACCCTTTCATAGAGAGATTTGTTCAGTATATCAAGGCACTCGGCTGTGTTGAATGGGCCCAGATCCGAGTCCCGGCTTATGAGAAAATGATGCTTGAGTTTTACACTTCCTTCGAGATTTTGGCGGACTATTCACTTATGTGCCATTTCGGAGGGAGGGAGAACCGTATAAATGCCGAGGCTATTGAGGCCTATTTTAACATTGACGGAAAGATGACTCTGGACAAGCACGATGCCGCATACAATGCACGTACTTTTTAGGAAGAAATTAAGGTCCCGGGGGTCGAGGCGAGGAACCAGTACCCCCTGACGATGATTCAAGATAATGCCCTCTACGCGGAATACAGATTTTCTCTCCCGTTGCGTGCTCGGCAAGAAGGATCCGACCCTACTAAACAAAGACGAGTTATACGCACTCTGGTGCATGAATAGGGGGAGGCCAGTGCAAGTTAATCCCATGGTTGATCGTGCATTGAAGAATGTGAAGAAGTTTGGAACCAAGAGGCCCGTGGCAATGTCCCACTGCACTTTTATCTCGAGCCTCGCGATGTTGTATCTGTACACTCCAAGAAATGATGACATCATCCATCAGGCTCAGACATTAGTTTTTGGGACTAGGATCTTGTGAGTCCCGGGACGACAGAGGGGATTGAAGTTGAGGGTGATGGAGCTGTTGGATTATTTGGGGCACGACGAGGGGGGTGGCGATGAGAGTACGGAGAGGGTTGACGAGGATGCTGGAGGAGCTTCTGCTGAGATAAATTTTGGGACCCACGAGGTTCACTTATGGGATGGAAGGCGAGTCATCGCATATTGGGAGGGCCAATTTTGATGCATATATGGCCGACTATGCGGGTTTCAAAACTAATGTTTATGATCGCCTGTCTGTTGTGGAGGACGACGCTCGCTACGCTCTTGAGATCAGTGAACAGAACAACGAGCTACTGACAAGCATGAGGTGCGACTTTGCCTAGTTCAGAATGGACATGATAAGTCACTGGCCGGACGCCCCTCCTCCCGATTCGATGGACGTCCCTACCAGGGATCGATTGATGGTACACCTCCAGGCAGTTGAAAGTGGCTGGCGATAGTTTGAAGTTTTCTCTTTTATTTCTTTTCATTTTTCTTTTTCTTAAAAGCTTTAAAACCCAGAAATATTAGTTAATTTGAAATTTGTTTTCTTCGTTAGTTTGTTTTTCATAAATATTGATCAGGACAATCAAATAAAAATCATGAGAGTTGAGATGACGACCAATTGCACAAATTCGATGTGTAGCAGCTCGAGTATTTTTAGTCTTCAGGGCGTTCTCTTATTCCTTTCCTCTTTTTACTTTTATATGTATTTGTGGCAATTCGGAGATTGTCGAATTTTTTTTAAAGAGGGGAAGGGTAGTCGAGTGTGGTTTTTAATTCATAATTGTGCATATTTGAACCTATTGGTCTGTAATAATTAGTACGTAATCGTGATTGATTGCTATTCCTATGCTGAATTGTGTTTTTCTAGCTTGCCTGTCGAAGTTAATTAAGTATGACTTGATGTTCTTCTCTTTTGAGCGTGTATAAGTGCATAGTTTTTCAAAAATTATTATTTATATATATTAAAATGGTACATGGATGCAAATGATTTCGCAAAACCTTAAAAGTAGCGTCAATTCAAAATCTTTCCAGGCAAAAGCCTGAGTGTTTATCATCCTTGCATGTACTTGAGTGAGTTATGTTTTAAGATCTCTTTGAAATCGCAGTGTGTAGTTGGCTTTGAATATGATGATTAGGCACATAAATTACCCTTATTACGGCCATATCTATATATATTAGCCACTATAAATTCTGAATGAGCCCCTCATAGCCAAATATCCATTTCCTATAGCCATGATTGTTTATGAATTAACTCCTACGTCATTAATAGCGTGGGGTAAGAGTTAGTTATTTTTGTTGGTTATTTGTGTTTTTGAATTTTGATCATGGATTTATGAAAAGTTGTAATAAGTGTAAAGGATCACCATCCTTAAAAAAATGAATAAAAAGGATGGTGAATCTTGTTAAGTCGTTGTCTATGCTTATAAAGGCTTGTGTTTATTATTTATTTTCTTATGATGCCTAATATTTAAGAGTCAAGAGTTGAGTTTTAAAGAGGAAGCGTATCATGAGCTTCTACATTAGTTAAGTGGTTTGTGCAGAAGTCGGTTTTAGGTTTCAAGTTGAGAAACAGCCTAAGTTTAAAGGCTATGATATGAGAGTTAAGTGAGGTTTCGTTTGAATGAGGTGAAGCACATTGCTTCGTGATTAGAATAGTTTGGTGAGTTATTGATCACGTTAGATCGTGAGTTAGCCACACGACTTACATATTCTATACCCGTCCAAAGAGACTACATTACAAACCGTAAAGACCTTTTCTGATTCTTTGTTAGTTACACACTTAATATGCGATTTTTCAGTACTTGTATTTTGATAATTTGAGCGTATACACATCCCATGCAGAAAAAAACTTGAGTGCTTTTGAGCATACACACGTATGTATTACCCTTTGTGAGGATGCATAATTTTATTTCTGGAGCGACAATATAATAAGGGTCGAGCGTTTGAAGTTGTGTTGAAGTTATCTATATTTTCAAAATTATCTATGTAGCACGACATGACTCGTTACTTGGGTTGATTTTCTTACTTGTTATTCTTTGAAACTATCATTTGTTCGAGGACGAACAAACCAATAAAGCATGGGGTAGTTGATTAACATGAATTTGTCCTTATTTTTATTAGTATTTTAGTTAGTTTTTGTTATTAGTTTTGGTATAAGTTGAATAGATTAATCATTTTTTCTTATTTTCGTGTCTCCAACTTATTTTACCGCATTTTAATCGTAATTGATGCAAATGGCGGTGATTATTATCTGTTTTTCCCCATACAGCTAAGTAACTAGAGAGGCTGAGCACTAAATAAGATGAAGTTTGACGACCGAAAGGCAAAAATGAGCTTTCTGATGAAAAAGTAGCATTGTTTACCGGTTAGCCGTTAGGTTAGTGGTTACCTTAACCGCTAAGACCAACCGCTAAACACTAGCAGCCCCTATAAGTCGATCTGCACCGTTACCTGGACCGCTAGAGACCAAAAGAGAGTTTAGCGGCACACTTAATGGTTACCACAACTGTTAGCTAGACCGTTAAGTGCAGACATAGACTTTTCAGCAAGGATTAACGGTAGAGTTAACGGTTACCCTAACCGTTAACCCTAACCGTTAACGGGCCCATATCGGGATTTTTATGGTAACTTATGCTACAAGTTTTGGAAAAACTATAAATACCCCTTCATAATTCGACTTGGGTACACTTTTACACCTTCCTAGGGTTACAAGACGCAGAGAGAGCCCGTTTCCACCATCCGTTACATAGATACAAGATTGAGATTGAAGATCCAAGTTCACAAGTCCCAAGATCCTTTCTTTAGTTCGTGGATTGCTCTTCGATCAAGATTACCGTTCTTTTCTCCGGAATAGGTTGAGATATCTACTGCTTTTCCTAGTTCCAATAAGTACTCTAAACCTTTTTAATCGCTTTTTAGTTTAGATTTTCATTAATTTATGCTTTTAGATATTGTTCTTTAATTTGGTTCTTGAATTATTTCATGCTTAATACTTTGGATTTCTTGGATACAATACAAAAAAACCCGGCGATACTGACGGCCAAATCCGTCAGGATTCCGTCAGTATATGAAATACTGACGGCCTCCTGATGGATATTGGCTGCCAGTATTTTTGCGGTCAGAATTCCATGATCCTGACGGGAAAATGTGGCTCCCGCCAGTTTTCCTGTCGGGTTGTGCCCGCCAGGAATATCTGATGTTTTCCTGGCGGCTTTCCCGCCAGCATTACTGGCGGGTTAACCCGCCAGGATGTACTGGCGGGTTGTCCCACCAGGATTTGCTGGCGGGTAAGCCGCCAGCATTCCTGGCGGCTTCAGTCAAAAAAAATTTCTATAATTTTCTTGAAAAATCTATTAATAAAATTTCTAATATATTAATTAATAATTAAACTAAAAATAATAAATAAATAAAAATCCAAAATAAATAATCCACTAATAAAAAAATCAAAACAAATCATTCAATAACTAAAAATTATTTCACCAATCGAATATATAAAATATCCTGAACTATCCATCTAAATCTCCACCATCTGGACTACGGGGAGGCCGACGAGCCATGGCCCGAGAAACACCTTCTTCAATATCCTGTTGGAGCCTCATCTGGGAACGATCCTGCTCCTCATGGATCCGCTGAATCTCCAGCGCCTACTCCTCGCGGATCCGCTGAAGCTGCTCAAGCTGCTCCTACTGGGACTGCACCTGAGTCTGGAGCCTATGAACATCGGAGGTGGAGGTGGAAGAAGTGCTGCAGCCCTTCTGAGTCTTCCCAAAGCATCCAAGGCCATAGCGTCGACCCTTTCTATTCCCGACGACCTGTAGGTAGACCTCGTTCGGGTCTACCTGAGGGCTGCTATCATCAGAAGACGCAGCACGCCTCTCCTCCAAAGCCCTCTCATAATCCTCCTGATATCAAAATTTTCACTATTATTATCAAACAATTTTTATCAGATTTTATAATAACTTTTATCAGATTTTATAATAAATCGGTTATATATAACATATAAACTTACAGCTATCCTCTGGGCTTTGGGATCCGTAAATGTGCCGTCGGGATTTCGATGATACCTCAGCAGAAGCTCGTAGTTACTGGGCTGCGAACCCGTCTGTGCAGCCTGTATTTAAAGTTACATTTACAAAATTTAATATAATGAATTAATTAAAACATAAAATTATACATGTTCAAAAATATAATTTAATTACTTAAAATATTATCATCGACTTACAATCTCGGCCGCCTGTCGATTAGCCGGCATGGACCCGCCTCGATGCTTCGCTATACCAGTCGAAGGGCCGCCGGGCTCGCTCATCCTGTTCCGCCTGGCCTTCTCAGATTTCTCCACCTCCTCAGGCCGCTGAAACTCCAACAGCCACCTGTTCCAAGTCGTCTCCCCTACAATAGCAGGTATCGTCCCACTTCAATCCGATACGCCTTCCTCCACTCGTATATACGACTCTTATAAGACTCTCGCATCGAGACATAGAATGCCGCCCTGATGGCATTCTCGTCGTACATACGAGTGTCCCACCACACCAATCCCTACAAAAGAAATACAATTAGACAAAATAATTAAGCAATTTACTTAACATAAATAAATAAAAAATACTTCAAAATTACCCTAAAACGAGGCCACCACGTCTGACGATGGCTGTCCGGGATGTGCTCGTATTTCCACCCATCTGGGTGGATACGAGCCTCGTGTATAGTCCTGAGATAGGTCGGCAAGTCCTTCGACGGACTTCGTAACCTAAAAATTAATAAGTTTATTTCAATATATGTGAAATAATTAAATTATATATTGAACACATAACAAAATTGATTAAAATGTTACTTACCTATTTCCGATCACAGACTACCTCGATCCCGGAAGTCCTGACCTCTGTACCAGGCGTGCTCGTCCCCACCTCATCAGACGGGGTAGGTGGAACAGTATCATCTAGGTCCATGTCGGTGGCATCATCCTCATGGTGTCCCGAAGACGATGAGCCGAGAGAAATCCGACGATGATGAGGACCTCTACCAGGCATCTATCATACAACATAGTTTTATTAATAATATTCTTTTTACATAAGTATATAATTATATATATATATATATATATATATATATATATGTGTGTGTGTGTGTGTGTGTGTCGTTATAATTTGCTCAGATTATCTTTAACACTCAAAAAATTTTCAAACCTCATCCCTAACTTTCAGACTCATCTTCATAGCTTCCTTCGTCTTCTTCAGTTAAATGTAGTTCATCGCTTTCTGACTCTTCTGAATCATCATTGACCGACTCGTCGTGTTCGTGATTGAGAGGGTCGTTTAATTGGAAGTCAACATCCTCTAATTGTATTGCAGGAAATGTTTCTACAACATCTTCTTGGAAAGACTGTTGTTCAGGCACGCGAGGCTCGATATAATCCACTGTCGCTCGAGCTTTGATTTGACAAGTTGCCCACCAATCTAGTTTGTCTCGCTTCAAACTCGGATACGAACTGTAGTTCACTTGAGTCGCTTGGGATGCAAGTACAAATGGCTCGTATCTATTGAATTTACGTTTATGATTGACGTCAACGAGCTTATATTGAGGGTGGATTTTCGTTCCGGCTGGAGTTGGATCAAACCACTCACATTTGAACAAGAGCGTCCTTCCGGAACAAAATTCGACGCCTCCTCAACTAGATATGTGTTTGCTATTGATCCTTCAACACACGCTTTATTCCTTACATTTTTTTTCAACTTGCGAAGATACCTCTCGAAAGGATACATCCACCTGTATTGCACTGGACCAGCAATTCTCGCTTCGTATGGTAAGTGGACGGGCAAATGTTCCATTGAATCGAAGAAACTAGGTGGAAATATCATCTCAAGTTGACATAGTATTAGGGGAATGTCACGATCTAAACGACTCATATGAGCAGTTTCAATAACTCTCGCACTCAGATCTCTGAAAAACAAACTTAACTATGTTAGTGCCTTCCACACTGGGTGAGGAAGCAGTTCTCGAAATGCAATTGGGATCAACCGCTGCATAAACACGTGACAGTCATGGGTTTTCATCCCGTACAATCTCAACCCTTTCATATCAACACAGCGACCTAGGTTTGATGCGTACCTGTCAAGAAATTTGAGAGCCTTTATCTATTCACACAACGCAACTTTCGACGGCTTATCGAGCGTGTACGACGCTTTGGGATACTTTCCTGATGCGTCTTCATGAAGCTCGGGACGGTGACAGTATTCTGCTAACTCATCTCTTGATTTTACTGTGTCTTTTGTCTTCCCTTTGACATTCATCACCGTGTTAAACACATTATCGAAAATATTTTTCTCAATGTGCATAACGTCTAGATTTTGACGAATCAAGTTAGTGCTCCAGTAAGGCAAATCCCAAAAAATACTTCTTTTTCTCCAACCACTACTCTTCGCTATTAGTCCATTCACATGTTCTGCATTTTCATCGGTTACCTTCAGAAGTCCTAACCGTTCAATTTCGGCCAAAATCTCTGTTCCAGAACGCACGTGCGGCGGTAGCGCTTCAACCTTTCTATTTTTTCTAAAATGTTTTTTATCTTTACGAAGTCGATGATCACATTCTAGAAACTTACGATAGTTATCAAACCATGATTGTTTCATGCTCTTTTTCAGGGTAAAAGCGTCTGAACGCTCCATGCAATACGGACAAGCCATTCGACCGGACGTGCTCCAACCAGACAACATCGATTATGCAGGAAAGTCGCTGATGGTCCACATAAGGGCCGCTCGCATCTGAAAGTTCTGTTTTTTAGATACATCGTACGAGATAGCACCGTCGGACCACAACTGCTTGAGCTCCTCAATCAATGGTTGTAGGAAAACATCTAACTTATCTTTGGGGTTTTGTGGCCCCGGGAYGAGAACGYTGARAAACATATACTGCTCTTTCATGCACATCCAGGGAGATAAATTGTATGGTGTGACAATCACCGGCCATGAAGAGTATTGTTTTCCGAAACTTCCAAAAGGTTGAAATCCGTCTGTACATAGACCTAATCTTACGTTTCGAGTTTCAGCTGCGAACTCTGGATGAGTTTGATCGAAGTGCCTCCAAGCCTCAGAATCTGACGGGTGGTGCATGACACCATCCTATACCGTATGTTCTGCATGCCACCACATATCATCTGTCGTTGTTTTAGATGCGTACAACCTCTACAGGCGGGCCGTTAGAGGAAAATAAAACATCCTCTTGTACGGAACTAAGTTGGACTTGCACCGTTTAGTTTGTCCCTTCTTCGCGGGTTTGAACCGTGGATGATCACAAAACTTGCACTTATCCAGATTCAAATCATCCTTCCAATAAATCATGCAGTTCTTGACGCAACAATCTATCTTCTCTACCGGTAACTCTATACCTCTCAACAACTTCTTACTTTCGTAGAAATTATCTGCAACATTATTGTCTTCTGGCACGATCTCTTTGATTAAATCAATAAATTGATCATAACATTTCTGAGAAATGCCATGCTCCGATTTTAAATTCATAAGACGAGCAACTAAGGACAATCGATTGTGTTTCTCGCAACCGGGATACAGAGGTTTTTTTGCAGCTTTTAGAATATTGGAAAATTTCTTCGCCTCGGGATTAGGTGATTCATCCAACTCAATGTCATTCATGTCGAAATTGGGACCGACAACATCTCGCACCATATCGACGTACGCATTTGATGATGATCCCCCAATTTCAATATCAGCAGGCGATGAGACGTGATTTGTTTCCTCGTGATGAGTCCAAATGTAGTAATCAGCAATGAACCCTTTGGTACCGATGTGGCATTTTATCTCATCGATAGTCCTATAACTAGAGTTCCTACACTTAGTTCGTGGGCAAGGGCATTTTAGCTTATCACCGTCCCTCTCTACAGAATCATGCGTGAGTGCAAATTGTACGAAACTATCTACACCGGCCACGAACGCCGGATTTAGAAATCCAGAAATATTCCGTTTGTACATCCAACTACGATCATCAGCCCATCCTAAGATTTTTCAGAATTAAAGAAGGTGGCAAAATTTCGACAGCAATACGAGAAGAATGAGTAATTCGAATTGTAATTGGTAAGGCTTCTATCCCATTCAAAAAAGTGACGTTTAGTAGTGTGTATTATCTTAAAATATGCATTTTTCTTAGAATCAAAATTTCGGCAGCATCTCCCCTCAGTTCTCGTAGTGCACGTATATTTCAGTGCACCCGAGAACAATTAGAGAGATGCAGAAACCAAAATTTCAAAACTAAAAAAAAAACATACACATAAGATAACCATACTACAAGTCACATTCTCAAACTGTCCAAAAATGGGACAATTCGAAATTTAGTATCAAACTCTATATTTGATACTAAATCTCAAACGGGTCTAAAGAATATTGGAATAATTCGAAACTTAGTTTCAAATTTTTTTATATGATATTAATTCTGAAACAAATGATTTATATGCATCGCGTCACTTCGCCAAGGTTCCAAATAAGCAATTACCACCGTCACATTTTTTTAAAAACATTTTAAAAACTTAAATAAAATCCCGTGACACCCTATCACGTTTTTAAAAATAAGATTTGAAAACCCGCTATTGGAGGGACAAAACCTCCCGGCCGGCGCCGTAACCCACGTCAACATCCGACGGTATACAACCAACAACACCAATGACAATATTATATATAAACAAAATTAAACCCCGGACGATCACCACGGCCTCCCATGCATGAACAATATATATACAAATTTTTTTAAATTCCGGCCGATCACCACGGCCTCCCATGCATGAACAATATATATACAATATAATGGGTGAATAAACCCTAAATTTGAAAGCAAACCCTAATAATCTAATGATAAATCCTAATACAAGATTGCTTCTAGTTAGGTAGATTTTGAAATAGACACGTTGTCTATACAGAGCCACACAGCACTCGAATACAGGTCATCGCTTTCCTCGACCACCCTCACCATGTCTGCTCCAAATACGTTGTCTGAATTAAGTATATTTGGAGCCGACATGTGGAGGGCGTTTGAGGAGGACAATCTCTGTACGGGTGCTGTGTGCGCTCTGTATAGACAAGTGTACTCCAGAATCTACACAAGCTTAATTATTCATAAATTGGCCCCTAATTGTGTAATTATTACTAAATTGGACTCTAATTAATTGATTGTTTCTAAATGAAACCCTAATTTCAAATTAAACCTAATTAAACCCTAATTATAAATTATACCCCAAGTTATTATATATTTTAAGTTATACCCTAAATGAAACCCTAATTTTAAATTAGGGTTAATTTATAATTAGGGTTAGTTTTAGGATTAGTTTAATTATGGTCAATTTAGTAATAATTACATAATTAGGGTTCAATTTAGGAATAATTAATTAATTAGGGGCCAATTTATTTATAATTACCTAATTAGGGTCCAATTTAGGAATAATCAATTAATTAGGGGCCAATTTAGTAATAATTACCTAATTAGGGGCCAATTTAGTAATAATTACACAATTAGGGGCCAATTTAGGAATAATTAAGCTTGTGTAGATTCATGAGTACACTTGTCTATACAGAGCGTACACAGCACCCGTATAGAGATTGTCCTCCTCAAACGCCCTCCCCATGTCGGCTCCAAATATACTTAATTCAGACAACGTATTTGGAGCAGACATGGTGAGGGTGGTCGAGGAAAGCGATGACATGTATTCGAGTGTTGTGTGGCTCTGTATAGACAACGTGTCTACTTCAGAATTAACCTAGTTAGAAACAATCTTTTATTAGGATTTATCATTAGATTATTAGGGTTTGCTTTCAAATTTAGGGTTTATTCACCCATTACATTGTATATATGGAGAGGCCGTGGTGATCGGCCGGAATTTAAAAAAAATTATATATATATTATTCATGCATGGGAGGCCGTGGTGATCGGCCGGGGTTTAATTTTGTTTATATATAATATTATCATTGGTGTTGTTGGTTGTATACCGTCGGATATTGACGTGGGTTACGGCGCCGGCCGGGAGGTTTTGTCCCTCCAATAGCGGGTTTTCAAATCTTATTTTTAAAAACGTGATAGGGTGTCACGGGATTTTATTTAAGTTTTCAAAATATTTTTAAAAAAATATGACGGTGGTAATTGTTTATTTGGAACCTTGGCGAAGTGACGCGATGCATATAAATCACTTGTTTCAGAATTAATATCATATAAAAAAATTTGAAACTAAGTTTCGAATTATTCCAATATTCCTTAGACCCGTTTGAGATTTAGTATCAAATATAGAGTTTGATACTAAATTTCGAATTGTTCCCATTTTTGGACAGTTTGAGAATGTGACTTGTAGTATGGTTATCTTATGTGTATGTTTTTTTTTTTTAGTTTTGAAATTTTGGTTTCTGCATCTCTCTAATTGTTCTCGGGTGCACTGAAATATACGTGCACTACGAGAACTGAGGGGGAGATGCTGCCGAAATTTTGATTCTAACAAAAATGCATATTTTAAGATAATACACACTACTAAACGTCACCTTCTTGAATGGGATAGAAGCCTTACCAATTACAATTCGAATTACTCATTCTTCTCGTATTGCTGCCGAAATTTTGCCACCTTCTTTAATTCTGAAAAATCTTAGGATGGCTGATGATCGTAGTTGGATGTACAAACGGAATATTTCCGGATTTCTAAATCCGGCGTTCGTGGCCGGTGTAGATAGTTTCGTACAATTTGCCACTCACGCCATGATTCTGCAGAGAGGGACGGTGGATAAGCTAAAATGCCCTTGCCCACGAACTAAGTGTAGGAACTCTAGTTATAGGACTATCGATGAGATAAAATGC
>BMAC01000247.1:10202-38009 GCA_014905375.1 Phtheirospermum japonicum | reverse complement strand
GACGGTTCTGACTGTCAGGATATAATTTTTAATTAAAAATAATAATAATATATACGCTGACGGTCATGGCCGTCAGGATCCTGACGGTCAACCCTTCAGCATATGTTTTTTTTAAAAAATAAATACATATACGCTGACGGCTAAGCCGTCAGCGTTCCTGGCGGCCTTTGGCCGTCAGGATTTTAACCTAAAATTCGGCCCCCAGCCCCTTCCCCCGCCTCACTTTCTCTCCTTCTCTTCTTTCCTTCTTTCTCTCTCCGCCGAAAAACACCGCTCCCAGCTCCGGTCCAGCCCAGCCGTCCGTCGCCGTGCCGCCCACTCCGCTCCGGTCCAGCCCAGCGCCCGTCGCAGCAGCAGCCGCCTCGCCGTCCATCGCCGACCGCCGCCCATCGCAGCACGTCGCAGCCCGCAGCCTGTCGCCAGTCTCGCCGCCCGCAGCCCGCCGGAGGTCGCCGCTCGCCGACTGTCGCAGCAGCAACCGCTCGCCGTCCATCGCCGACCGCCACCCGTTGCAGCACGTCGCAGCCCGCAGCCGCCGGAGGTCACCGCTCGCCGTACATCGCCGACCGCCGCTCGTCGCCCGCCGGAGGTCGCCGCTCGCCGTCCGTCGCAGCAGCAACCACTCGCCGTCCATCGCCGCCTACCGCCCGTCGCAGCCCGTCGCCAATGTAAATTCTTTTAGTTTGTTTTTCATTTTTTTATATTATTTATATGTATTAGTTTCGTTATTAATTTGTAATTATAGATCAATTTAGGGTTTTAATTTAGATTTTAGCTAATTAAAACTAATCCTAAAACTAACCCTAATTATAAATTATACCCCAAGTTATTATCTATAAACTATACCCTAAATGAACCCTAATTCTAAATTAACATAAACTAATTAAAACCTAAATTGATCTATAATTACAAATTAATAACGAAACTAATACATATAAATAATATAAAAAAAATGAAAAACAAACTAAAAAAATTTACATTGGCGACGGGCTGCGGGCGGGGGCGGCGATGGACGGCGAGGGTTGCTGCTGCGACGGACGGCGAGCGGCGACCTCCGGCGGGCTGCGGGCGGCGAGACTGGCGACAGGCTGCGGGCTGCAACGTGCTGCGAGGGCGGCGGTCGGCGAGGACGGCGAGCGGTTGCTGCTGCGACGGACGGCGAGCGGCGACCTCCGGCGGGCTGCGGCGGCGAGACTGGCGACAGGCTGCGGGCTGCGACGTGCTGCGACGGGCGGCGGTCGGTGGATGGACGAGCGAGCGGCTGCTGCTGCGCGACGGGCGGCTGGGCTGGACCGGAGCGGAGTGGCGCGGCACGGCGACGGACGGCTGGGCTGGACCGGAGCTGGGAGCGGCATTTTTCGGCGGAGAGAGAAAGAAGGAAAGAAGAGAAGGAGAGAAAGTGAGGCGGGGGAAGGGGCTGGGGCCGAATTTTAGGTTAAAATCCTGACGGCCAAAGGCCGCCAGGAACGCTGACGGGCTTAGCCGCCAGCGTATATATATTTATTTTTTAAAAAAATATATGCTGACGGGTTGACCGTCAGGATCCTGACGGCCATGACCGTCAGCGTATATATTATTATTATTTTTAATTAAAAATTATATCCTGACGGCCATGGCCGTCAGCGACGTCAAAATGATATACTGACGGGCAATGCCCGTCAGTATAATAGAGCCGGATAAACTCCCGCTTATTCGCTGACGGTTTACTGGCGGCCTCTTTTGCTGGCGGCCATGGCCGTCAGCAAAGCCGCCAGCATTGTTTTCCGCCAGTAAGTCCGCCAGCATTGCTGGCGGCTTTTTGGCCGTCAGCATGTCCATCAGTATCGCCGATTTTTTTTGTAGTGATAATATAGTTCGTAATCTTTCAACTTTCAATTCGTTTCCTTTATTTATGCTTGGTGATTTTAGTGATAAAATATGCATGCTTTTAATCTTTAATTAATTTTTAATTTCCAAAACCCTAGTTTAAATTCTCGTTGGTTAATTAGTTTAAATTTAACAATTACTTTTACTTTCCAATTCTTAGTTCTTAAAATCAAAACAAAACCCCCAATTATACATGTACTAGTGTGACTTTGTGATAAAACAAACATTGGAAATTCTGATTGCTTGTTCCTCGAGAATTGACTCGGTTTAAACTTACCACCTATAAGCGAACTCGTACTCTTGCGAGCAAGCTTAAACGTTTGATAAACATATTAAAAAAAAGTAGGTATGTTAAGCTTGAATCATCAGCATATGTTGACGTTTTTTCGCCCCGTCAGCATTCACATATTTTTTTGTAGTGAAATTTCTCAAATAACTTATGAGATGGATACAAGATGTAGTATACAAGACCTTGTCAAATAACTCTTATCTAGCACGGGGTGATGTCCTAGAGTTATATTTATTTAGCACATCACCAGAACCAGTCAGAAATGGAATGCATGAAGTATTCCATTTCATCAAGTTTAGGCGACCAAACGCAGAAGAGGTGAAAAGAATCAAAGCACCATCATATGAAGGAGTTTCATTACTAACAACACCCACGGAGAATGATATGTCCACAAGGACGGCATGAGATTTTTGGTTCTGTCTTATAGGGATGGACAAAGTCAAGTTCCCGTTCAAATTCTTTAAAAATACAGTGAATAGGTCTTTCATGTTAAATACAATGACAGGATATACAATAGGATACGCAAAAGATTTGTTCAAGAAATAGAGAGCTCTTCTGTGGAGTAACAAGCTACCAAGAAGTAAAAAAAACTCGCCAGAAATATTGCAACATGGCCCACGTTTAGAGATGGACGGATAAAATCTGTCTCCAATGCTCAAGTCAGACGGAGTTGGAGTTTGGTACAAGATCCAAACAAATTAATCCAAGTGGTCAAGGACCACTAAAAATGCATTTTGCCTGTGGATCGCACAAACCAAAAATAATAAAAGGGTCCCCGACAATAATAAAGAAATCATGTGATCGGGTCCCCAATAAACGTGCTTCTGCATAGAGAAAATTCCATCAGCTAGCAGGAGGACGATAATGCAAGGATTGACATAAGTAATGACGTCAATAAAAATACAAGAGATGTGAAATCTGAATTTCAAGTCCACCAGACTTCTATAAATTCAGGAGTTGGAGAAAGCAAAAGGTATCATTCATTTCCTTCTATTTTCTCATAGTTTTAAATGAAATCTATTAAGAGTGAGTGTGGAGTGCAAAAAACAAGTGTTGTAATATTTCAAACAAGTGTTTGTAAAAATAGTAAGTTAATGTATATTCGAGTACAAGCCTTATTTATGAGAGGGTAAAAGATTTTCCCCTCCCAAAAGGATATTATTAATACAATAAAATTCTCTTTTATATTCTTAATAAAAAGAGGTTTTGTTTCAGCAGGTGTTCACTATATTTTAATTTATGTTTATAAATTAAAGTATTCAAACGCTTGAAGATAGAAACGAATCAAGGTTGTTCTGATTAGTTAGTGAAAGAGTCGAATTTGTAGTTCAACTTCTTTTTAAGAGAAGTTAGACGGTTAATAACAGTTTGTAAAACGAACTAGAGACATTAATTTTCTGTTTGGTGGCTTAGCAACTCATTTAACACAGATGTAATTCGACCAAAAAGAGGTATGAGTTTATAAGGATACTTCAATTGACGGAAGTAAGTTGTGTTTAATATAGTAGTAATGAACTATTCCCATAATCAAAAAAATAAAATAAATGGGCAAATAACAAAAAGTCGAAATAACAAAATGTAAACATTTTAAACTGAAATCGCAAGTTGGGGTATTACTCTTAGGGTAGCATCGAAGAACCCGTAAAATAGAAATTATTAAAGGGCAACACACTTGTTAGACCGAACTACGAATCATCCGTTAGGCCAAAAATTCATATCAATACTTCATAGTACAAAAGTCAATACATTATAGTGGAAAACCAATACATCAGAGTACCAATACATCACAGTATAAAAATCAATGCACCATATCACGAGTTAGAGATTTATGAAAAATCAATACTTTCGAGTACAAAAAAAAATCATAGTACAAAAACCAATACATTATAATATCGGGTTAGATAGTCTAACGAGTCATGATCCGTCAATCTGGCCTAACACAAGTGTTTGCCATTATTAAATTTATTATTATTATTATTATTTAAATATCATGAGCAACAATTACGAAAATGGTTGGCCGGTTGCCTTCAATCCCTTTCAGGCAACCGTTTAGACTTAATAATCAAGAAATAAATAATGGATTTGTGCTAATTAATGCTACCCTATTTCGTTGGCTGTCGGCTTTGATTTTGTGGTTAGAAATCTGGCATTATTCTGACTTCTGGTATGGAAAATATTAGTACCTTGATGTTTAATTCAAGCCAGAAATTCCTATTCCTAATAATAATAATAATAATAATAAAATAATAATTCAGAAGTTCTTCAGGACACTTTGTTTAACCCTATGACATTTGCATTAATGTTTAGGAATAATTACCAAAACAACCCTCGGGTTAGTCTAAATTTGTTCCAGTTCTTAATTTTTCTTCCTTCTAGGTTTACAGTTATTTTAATTTGTCTTAAGGTTTTTTATTCCCCAGTTTTTTTGTGTTTTCTAGGGTTTTGTTTTAGGTGACTCTATAGATCATATTAATATATCTATCTTGATCAAATTTTAAATAAAAAATTAATAAATTAGCATAATTACTTGATACCCTTTATTAATATTAAATCATAAGGCCGGGGACATATTAATTGCACAAGCTAAGAAATGTTGAGTAATTTCAAATCCTTATTCATGCAGTCATGTTATATATTTCTGCTTGCGGAAATCTCAGAGTGGTCGTGATAAAAGTTTGTTCAGCATTTACTATACTGTTCTTAAGAAAGAAAATACGAACAACAAGTAAAATTGAACGATACAAAACAAACAATCTCTTTATTGAAACTCAACATTACAAAGACTACGTACCAAATGGCCGTATGTAGTCTTAATTTACATATATGTAATAATTGACAAAATCATAACTAAAGAAGAAACAAATGAAGTCAATGCCGCAAAACTGGAGAAACCAGTCAGCTCAGTAGTGTTAAAAAAAGAAAACCAAGCAAAATAATAAAATAAAATAAAATCCGGGCCGTTTTTTAAAATAAAAAAAGGGTGAGAAAATGATATGATGATCAGCATTTGGGAAGATCAGAAGGAGGGGGAGGAAGCTTTTGATTGGGCAGTTTTCCATCCAAGACAAGCCAAGCCATCTTCAAACCCCAGCTCGTGTGAACCTCCAGGTGGCAATGCATAAACCATACACCTACAATATATTTATAATTATTATTTTATTAAAATGAATTTTATCAATCAGGTTCTAAAATATAAAAATACTTTTTGCCAATTACCTGGATTATTAGCCAAGAACCGAATGGCAACCCAACCACCCGAGGGCACGCCAACAGTGTTCCTCTCAACCGGGTCCACGAGATTGAAGCTCTTCGGGTCATTATTCGGGTCGTAGTTGCCAAACCCTTGTCCCACTACAAAGAAATTAAAGCCATGAATATGAAGAGGATGGCTCTCGGCCCCAAGAATACTGGTATCCTGCATAACCAACTCCACGCTCGTGTTAAATGGCAAAACCATTAGTTTCGTCCCATTTCCCACCATGGTGTTGTTGGGGGGGTTTCCGGTGTAATTAAACCATTTTGGGCTGAATGGGAAATTTGGGCTGTATACGCGGCTAGATTGACCTGTGAAATGGGCCTGAAGGAGCGCGGTTGTGGGCTGCACAAACGAAATGTTACTGATCGATGCCGCAAACTTGGTGCCGTTGGGGCCCTGGCAGGTCTTGTTCTGGTCGCAGGGGTTTGTCCCCAGCCCSACTGTGAAGAGAAAATGTTTATCTACTTTGCGCGGGACATTGGCGGGATACTGAGGGCTGTCCAAGCTGCGGAGCTTCTTGGAGAAGTTTGTGGCGAATGAAGTGTCGTTGAGGGGCGGGAGGGTGGGTTTGTAGAGGGGGAGTTTTTGGGAGCCAGGGAATAATGGGGTTTGGTATTCTAAAATCCCGGCGACAGTGGAATTGTCGAAAGTGCCCTGGCCGGTGACGTAGGGTCTAGCCATCATGAGGAAAGTGGCAGCCGGGAACGTTGGTTTGGTCTTGAGAAGGACGTTCGTGGTCTGGCCAGGTGTGATGAGAATCGTATCCGTTTCAAAGGGTTTCACGTAAACTGCATCGGCGTCCACAATCGTAAGGCTGTGGTTTGCGATGCTGAAGAAGAGCTCGTCATTTAGTGCAGCATTGATCATACGCAGGAGATACGTCTTTCCGGGCTTTACTCTCAACTTAAACGTATCTGTCCATCGAGAAATATATATATATATATATTGTTAATTAAAAATATGTATTTTTTCAATAATTTTTTATTTTATTTAAAAAAAATATTGCACCTTTGGCGGAGCAATTGTACAATGGGCCTGGAAGGCCATTAATAGTATAGGCATCGGAGACATTAGGCCCTCCACCGGTTTGTAAAGCTTGGCTGATTATGGCTTCCGTATCGGCATTGAACCATTCCCCTGCAGCACATTAATTAGTAAGACATTGTTAATTTGTATCTTATTTCATGGTTGTAACAATTGGTTGATGATTGAAGGGATGTAGGTATAGTTACCAAATATGATGGGGACTTCCTTGTATGGTTTCTCGAAAGGGTAAGGCACATTTTTGTTGGGGAGGATGACAATCGGGCCGTAAAGAGTGGACCTAAGCCACGAAATATGTGCATGCCACCAAAGGGTACCTCGTTGCCCAACAATAGTGAAATTGTAGACATAGCTCTGCCCAGTTTGAATCGGGCATTGGGTTATATATGCGGGTCCATCAGCCCATCCACTGCGTAGTTGTCTAATGCCATGCCTGTATGTTTATTAATTTAATATCTTTATTTTTCAAATCAAAGTTTAAGCAAGAAATTAATTTGTGAGGTAAAAGTAGTTTGGTATATACCAGTGGAGTGTAATATTGTTGGGGACATGATTGGTGACATTTATAAGAAGGCGATCTCCCTCCCGTGCTACAATGCGAGGTCCTGGAAATTTTCCATTCACGGTGACTATGCTCTTCGTGTGGCATAATCGTGTCACGTTCTGCATCTTGATCTGCAAGAACGAAGAATGTATGTCATATATGAAATACAAAATATATATACTAAATAAGTAATCGAATTAACATACTATTGAATATATACACGCCTATAGGAATTGTGTGTTTATTAAAAATAAAAGAAGAAGAAAATCGGAAGTTCTACAGTACCTTCAAGGTACAATTTCTCATGTATTTTTAGCCGTTAGATCATTTCAGTTTTGATGTAGTGTAATACATCAATGGCTTGAAATACATGGGATATGGTACATTAGGGGGCACCGTCAGGTGTGGATCTAGGGGGTGCCCCTAGTCCGGGGCACGGCCCATTTTCTTTTATTTTTTTTGAGTACTAATTTCTAAAGGAAAAATAAATTAAAAAATAAAAATTATATGTATTTATTACAGAAATATAAAATTGGATTAGGGGAAAGATTAATTTTCAATTCGGCTAGGGCTAGTTTGTCATCCTAGCTACGCCCCTGGCACCGGAGAATTTTCCTAGCACCGAAAGTAAAAAATTTTAAAAAAATAAAAAACGTACATTGAACTCGTAATGTCGTGTGACTGCTTGTGCATGCTGCGGAAGCTGACACATAGCCATAAATGTCAAAAATAACCCTGTAGCAACCAGCAATTGAGAGGCACCCATTTTTCTTTTCGTATCCTTCAGGTTTGTGAAATTGGGAAGTTTTAAAGGGTTTGGATGGATGGGTAAACAAACCCCTTGATGATTTTTGTGGTACTGCTTGAACAAAGCCACTTGCGAGAATTTATAGGGTGTGTTTGGTTGATTAGGTGATGGAAATTGAATAATTTAAAGGGTTAGAAAACGGTAAAATTAAATCTTCTGGATAAATTGAGTGGAAACTGTATTTTAAATGGGCCAACTGTAGTTGGAAAACAACATTAGAGTGGTGTCAAAGACATTCTAGTTCTGTTTTGAGTTTGACCCTTTCACTATCCCTGTCATATGTTTCCTTGTTCATGATGCTATGGTTAAAAGGCTTAGAATTAATACTGAATAATATTGACTATCACTACCCACCCTAGAGGCAACAAATAAACAAATAATTATATAATAATATATATATATAATAATAATAGTAAGGTTGTATCTCAAATACACGTATAGATGAAATATAAAATTGATAGCTGATTTAATCTGTTGGCCGACGCATGCGAGTAGGATAATCATTCTACTTTAGATTTCAAATAACCCCGTCCCACGATACAACAAACGCGAGATAATAATATTTTTGATTTGAAACATTATAGTTTTAAACATATATTACTAATTGAAAATAATAGTGTTAAACTTTTAAACATAAATGCTAGTAATATTTTATTATTTTAAGTAGTTCATGAAACTTTTTTTATCCATAAATAAAATTTTTATATATTTTTAAAAAGTTTGTTATCAAAAAGTATGGTCGTTTCTCCGTGAGATAGTATCATATTAATTTTATAGATAATTATATCTAAACTTTGTATAGCAATTTCCCGATATAATTAGCGCATATTTATACTCGTTGAGTCACAGAAATAATGATTATCTAAAATATTAATGATTTAGTTATTGAACAATACTTTCTCCGTCTCATATTAATAATCTTACATTAATAATTTTACAATTAACTTCACACATGTTAAAAAATTTGTAGTTTATATTAATAATCTTACAGTTAATTTCACGCATGTTAAGAAATTTGTAATTTATATACTTAGTGCTTAAGCAAAACAAAGGAATTTGTTGACAAGAAGATATGAACTAGTATAACATAATTATCTTTGTTGACAAGAAGATGTGAACTAGTATAACATAATTATCATATTCATAGTTGATACATACGTTCGAGAGGAACAGTTGAGAAGCTGAATTTGGTGACAATGGAGTTGTCAATCTTTTAGGTACCCAAATATACAAGTAATTTAGAAAAATACATGTAGTTGGTCCGTTTTAAATCTCAAGCGATTTACTCCCAAGCAATGGAAAAACAAATCAATATTTGTTCGCTTTGTTGCTTTCAAATTGAGGCATGCTTTTCATGCAACTCAATAGATGGAGTGTTATTTAAAAAAAAAAAAACACAAGGAATTGATTAGTGATCGAGTGATTAAATTGTCAAGTTCATGGCATCAAAGATCTGAGGTTTGATTTCCACCATTGTCTTTATGTAGTAAAAAATCAAGAAAATGAAAAGATCAATCAAATAGACAAAGAGATTAATATTGAGCATCTTCTCCCATCTTGATTTTTAAAAAATAAGTTCCAATGAGAAAAAAATAAAATGAAACCGACAATAAATGGACAATGTAACGACAATATATGGACTCTCGATGAATTTTACATATACAGAGATTTTCTACTAATTTAGTAAATTCTAGATTATGTTGTTGTTGGACTCTGGAATAGAGTTAACTCAAAGCTCTATTTACAATTCTGATGAAATACTTGATCGGTTTAGTTGAGAAATATAACAATAATAAGTTTTTTGGGAGCAAATTGCTTCGAAATAATAGGATAAAAATATAATTTTACATGGTGAAAGAGTTTTAAGTAAATTTATTACTTTCCTTGTTTTATGTTTACTTATTTCTCAGTTATTAATGATTATGGATAGAAATCTAAGAGCATCTTCAATGTATACTATGAATTGAGGTGATGTGGCAAATAAATAGATAATTATGAATTGAATAGACGGTATAATCCAAGAGTAACTCTCCAATGGGTCTTTCTATAATTTTATTAATACTAATTACGTGGCATTTATCTTATTTAGATTAAATAATAATATAATTAACCTAATTACAAATATGAAAGAGCACTCCACATCTTCTATTTTTTTTGAATGACGCGTCAGCTTAATATGATACCTCATATTGTGCATTGGAGAAGTATTTTTACTAGACATTGTCTATTTGCTGACATGTCATATTTCTCTTTTCCCAATTCATAGTATGCATTGGAGATGTTTTGATAGATCTTCTTATTTATGGAATTCAAAATTAAGGAAAAGAATTAAAAATATTTAAATATAGTCAAACAATAGATTTTTTCCTAATTTAATTTGCATTCCTTCTATGTCTTTCTTTTATGTCTATTGCCCGTGTTTTTATTTTCTTTGTATTTCTTAAAGATATTTTTATTAATATTGTTGAGAATTTTGTTTTTGTTTTCATTTTTATAAAGAGAATTTTATTAATATTGTTGAGAAAAATCATAATTTGAACTTATATAAATATGTTTTCAACATATTTAACTAAGGGCATTTATTATCTATTTTACTTCGAAATTGATAGTTAACTCTTACTATCACTCTACCATTACTACATATATAATATTAATTTATTTTAATATCAAATATGTTTTTTTTAAACTTAGATTGTACTGAAAATATACAAATATTCATATTTTATTTCTCATTATTAATGATTTATGTCAATAAATTTTTGTCCACATAAATAGAAAAATGCATCATCCAAATGTCACGACAGGCTAGATAAAATGCCTTAAATGAGTGAAAATCGAATTGGCTATAAAAATTATATTTTTAAGCTTAATATAATAATAGTCTTATAAATCTGTTTTAAATAGTATTTGAGTTTAATTAATTATTTCACATTTAGAACTACATCATTAATATTTTAATAATATATGTTTGTAAATCAATTTGTACAAATATAATTACAAATTGCTCTTGTCATTGTAAATTTTGAGCAAACAAAAGTTATAGTTATAAAAAAAATAAAAATATTGATGAACGGTGAAATACCATTATTAGACAATGACTTTGTTAGTGTATCATTGAAATAACTTTGAATGTAGCATAATTCATTATTAGGTTATGTTAAATTCAATTATATAAGAAGAATATCCTGCTATATAACAACTTATAATATATCCAGTGTTAAAAATATAATTATTAATAATATTTTATTAAATATATTAGTATAGTTTTTTCTTTAAATATTAACATAATTAGTTGTTTAATAATATTTTATTAAATATATAAATATTAGTATTGTGTTTTTTTAAATATTAACATCGTTAGTTTTTTTTTAAATATTAACTCAATATATAGTTGTTTAAAAGCAATTACATTCAATTTAGTCTCTCTCTCTCTCTCTCTCACACACACACACACATAATACCCACCCCCACCCACACACACATATATATACACACAGAGAGAGAGATAACTAATCACTATTATATATAGCCTAATTTATTAATTAGAATTTCTTTGTTTATGTATTTTTTTTAATTATTTAATAAAAAAATTAGTATTATTATCTTTATATTTATGTTTTATATAAAAATTAAAATATAAAATTATTAAGTATTTAAAATTATTTTATAAAAAAAATAGAATTACATATATAATTAAAAACAGTTACATAAACATAGAAATACGTTAAATTTAAGTATTATATCGTGTTTTGTACCGATATCTAATCGTTACTTATTAGTTAGTATAACTAATTCTATATTTTAATGCTAAAGATTATATTCGTTAATAATTTATTTACTTGTTTATAAATTATAAAAGTTTTTATATTCACGATATATGCCTTGTACCGGTGTCAAGTAACTATTTATCAAAATTTATTATAAAATATTTTAATTAAATTCATTAATATTTGTTAGTTACATATTTAGAAAATTTTAAAATATTGTATATTCTCTAACTTAATCAAATTGTACATATTTCTAATTACTTTGTATTAATTATTGTTCTAATATTTAGATTAAATTCATTAATAAATTTATTTACATACTTATAAAAATTCAAAATATTTCATATATTATTAGAAATTAATATTTCAAAACTATGTTTAAATCAGTTGACTGGACATGGATTAGTATTATATACAAAATTCAATTGATTAACATGATTAAAATAAAGAATGACTTTTTTTTTTGTATGATGAGAAAAAACAATTATTACCTATATTCTCTTTTCTCAGAATCAATACAAATCAATAAGGTTTTAATGGATTAGCTCATTATGTTAATTGAAAATCAATTTTATTTTATTTTTCTTAATATGATTTTAAAATATTTTATATTATTTTACAAAATGAAAAACTTGTTACAAAATTTATTTATTCATTTACATACACACCCCTATATTATCATCTATCCCACTTATCTAGATAACTTTTACAAAAATTGAGTAGACAGTGAATAAACAATTAATTAACTTTAGAGGCATACATGGAAAGACAATATAGTAACTATATTAACTAATAATTTCTTAAACAGTGTGAAATAACCATAAGCCTATCTTCTTCGAATGAAATGAGTATATTATCTATTTATCTAACTTCACAATTTTTTTATATTTATTTATTATTTTATAATATGTCTAAGTTTTTTGTTTTTGTTTTGTTTTTTGTAGTTCACAAATTTATTAAATAAACATTTAGATAAACATATTTTAATTCACTTTTAAATACTTTGAGATTTATCTTCTACTATTTTGAAACATATGTGATTTTCTTTAGTTGCTTTTAATTACTAAATTTATTTAATAATTATTTATAATAAGAATATACTTTTTTATATTTAATTATATTCTAATCTTATGATACAAAAATAGCTACCATGGTAAAAACTGATTCTTGTACATAGAAAAGTTATTCTTTGATTGATATTTAATGAATGGATAATTTATTTGTTGATTTTATTGAAAAAATGAATGAAACTCATATATTACTTAGATTATTAAAAAAATAATTACTTGAAGTAAACTACAATTACAATACATTCTATTTACAATAGTCAACTTAAACATCATCTATCAAAAAACTGAAATATTTATATTTAATTAAATATTAGTAGTTTATCTATCAGTTTTATTGTTAATATGTGAAAAAAAACATTTAATATATTAATTATTTTCAATTATATTACTAATTTATATTTTAATTAAATATATAAAATATATAACTTCAAATGTAACATAACAATTTAAAATATTTTAAGTATATTTTCATAGAAATCTAATTTAAATCGTCATTAAATATATAAAATATTACTATTATATTATTCATTATTATTGTTAATGTATTATTGAAATATTTCTGAATGTAGCATAAATATAAAAACATAAATATTATTAGTTCATTTCTCATTGTTAACAACGTTCACAGATGACTATCGTAACTCAATACACGGTAATTTATAATCAAGTACATTTAGTATAATTCCTAAATTATATAATTATATTGGAGTTGATACAAACATAAATTTTATAAATACTAGCGTAATACCCGTGTTAATACACGGGTATATATATATATATAACATGTATATATATATATATATATACATATATTACAATATTAAGTGTATTAAAAATACATAAATTTTAAGAATGAATAAATAATAATAAATAAAAATATATTATTTAATTTACCCATCGTAATTTTTTTTATATAAAATAACTTAATTAACTCTATTTACATATCTATCGTTTTTATCATAATAAAGTGTTTTCAATCATTTTCAACTTTTACTCTTGACATTGAGCATAAAGCTAACAATTTCTAAAAATTGGTGATATAGACGAAATTGAGTATTTATCTGTTGTACTTGTATAATGTTAATTTAATAAAATATAATTTTAATACTACATTAAATAATATTTCAAAAAGACAAATATTTTATTGTGAAAAATAAAAATAAATAGAGAAGTATATAGACTTTTTTCTAAAACTATATGTGAAAGATATTAATAAAAAAATAAGAATGAGGATATGTTAGATTTGATAAAAATATACATCAAATTTTACTCAAAATAAAATCATATTTTGCAAATAATAAAGAAAATTCTACATATTTGAAATAAGTTAAAAAAGAACAAAGTTGAAAACATAGAGCATCTCGTAATATCATATCAGAATACAATTTGAGATCCACTGAAATAATCCCAAAAATCTCAAATATTATGCATTTTCATCTTATAAATAATATTAATAAATCAAATAATATATGCTCCGCCTTCAAAATTATGTAGCTAATCTGTGAAACAAGAAATCGGTACGTGATAAGAATTTAAATAAGCACTATAATCTGGTGGAAAGTATAATGGGGACAAATGCAGGATAAATTTTTTTAAAAATTGAATTACGTACCATTATGAATTCTAAGAATAAAGATCAAATTTATTTGAACAATTATTTAAGGTCTACGGAATAAACTATAAATTACACACAACAATCGTGCATTTTCAAGATTTCCGAAAATCTCGTCAAAACAAAAAATCACATGCAAAAAATAATTTATATATAAAAGAATCGGAAGTTTATTTCATTTATAATTCATGACTAAAAAATAAAATACAAATGATGAGGAAGAGTATCATTTGCCTCCGCGAAAGGTTGAACAATCATTACAAATCGTTTCGATAGTTTATATAACTTCAATTGACATCCCAGTTTAATCATACACACAAATCGATCATGAATTAAGAATTATAATTAGAAATCAAAACCAAAGTTTATATGTCAAATCTAGAGACATTTAAGAATGATAAGGAAGGATTTTTAAGAAGATAAATAAGATAGATATTAGTATAGGTAAAAACCATTATTTTAAAATGCGTATCACGCAAAGCGCGTTGCTTTTTAATCCCAACATCGCTTAGTGTAAATAGCACTCTGTATTGCGTGAGTTATTTAAACACGTTATTTTAATATTAAAAACAAATATATATTTTTTGTGAGTTATTTTTAATATAAAATAATTATTTTTTTCTTGAACTTAATATGTAATCTCAACAAATAAAGTATAAAGATTTTAGTCAAAAATTACAATTTATAAAATAAAATAGAAAACAAAAATTAATATAGAACTTTATGATAATATAGAATAAAATGTTAAAATTTTGTAATAATATCTACAAACAAGTTGGTAAATCGATCAGTATCGTTAGATCAAATAATATAAAAAAAAGTATCAAAGAATTAGTTAATAGATGGATGGTTTATATTTATATGGAAAACAAAATTATTCTATTTATATGGAAACATCGATCAGGTCAATAACATAATATAAATCAAATAATTAGGGTAAAAAATTACTTAAATGGGTGGGTAAGTTTAAATTTTAAATAAATAAAAATTCTAAATCAAAATATTGGTGTAAAAAATTACTTAAACACACCTATAATATTGGATGTGGGTGAATAAGTTTAAATTTTAAATAAATAAAAATTGTGATACAAAAGAATAGTAGAGAGAAAGAATATTGGATGTGTATGGGTGGTTAAGTTTAAATTTTAAATAAATAAAAACTGTGATACAAAACACTAGTAGAGAGAAAGTAAGTGAGAGACGGCAAGGAGCGGGAAATATAAGGAAAAACAAATAAATATCACAGATATATAGGAAATAGGTGTGGACATAGGAGAGTGTATACCATGGACCCTGGTGCACCTTGTAACGTGCACCCAGAAATTTAATTTATTATTGCATATAACTGACATATATCATCACATATAATTGGTACATATTATCACATATAACTGATACATATTATCACAAATAAAATAACTGATACATATTATCACAAATAATTGAAATTCTAAACCTAAAATTTAAAATCTTAAAATTAAAAAATTAAACCTAAAACAAAAAATTAACCTAAAAATAGAAAATTAATCCCTAAAATGAAAACTAAACCCTGAAATTGAATATTAAAATCTAAATTCTAAATTTATATCATATATCATCACATATAACTGACACATATCATCACATATAACTACAACATATCATCACATATAACTGGCAGAATGACAGATTTTTGTCGGGACCCTAAAATGGAAAATTAAATAAAAAAATTAAAAATTAAATTTTAAAATGAAATATTAAACCCTAAAAATGAAAAACTAAATCCTAAAATATAAAACTAAATTCTAAAATGAAAAAGTAATCCCTAAACTCTAAAATTTTGACACATATCATCACATATAACTACCATATATCATCATGTATAACTATCATATATCATCACGTAAAACAGGGTGCACCTAGCATAGTGCACCCAGGTGCACCTAATAAATTGCCTGGACATAGATAGCGTATCACGTGGAAAGAAAAAATAAATAAAACAGAAAAACTTAAACACACTTCACGTGGAAAGAAAAAAAAAAGAAAAGAAAAGACTTAAACACACTTATAATACTCCCTCCGTTACTAAATAATTGTCGTTCTGGACTCTTTCCCAGTTTTCATATTAAATGACGTTTAAGATATTTATTACCTTTTCTGTCTATTTTATCCCTATCACAATCCTAATAAATTCTTTATTTTTTAACTTATCAATAATATTTTGTGAAAGATAAGTTTTAGAAAATACGTAAGTATGATAGATGGATAAAGATAAATAAGATTTTTCTTATGTAAAAGATAATTATAAATATTTAAGAGGTTGATTATTTGGGGCAACTTAGTCATATTACACAATTCTTAATTATCTCATCCCAAGCCAAAACGTCATTTATTAAGAATTGGAGGGAGTATTGGATATGCATGGGTGGGTAAGTTAGTGTATCATGTGGAAAGGAAAAAAAAGACAGAGATAGAGAAAAAGAAAATCACAGAATTCTCCACGTGGAAGCAGGAAATGGAAGTGGGGATTCAATTAGTAATATAGGGGATATATATATATATGGCCAGTTATCCCTGTGGTAACTTTTCTGACACCTCTAACTTCAAATTCCGAAATATATATGGGGTGGGTTCACATGTGAACTTATCATTGTGTGGGAACCTAGAAACCTGCTATATTACATAAGATGTGATGATATTCATGAGTCATGTACATGCTAATTAAGATAATCGTAAAAATCAAGGGAACATAATAATAGCAATGTGAAATATAAATAGCATTTTGCATTATTAAATTAGCATCACATAAATATAATATAGCGGTTCCTAGGTTTCTACCTAGATAACTGGTTCTCACACGTGTGGATACGCACGTGCTCGTTGGTATTTTTCGATCGAAATCGGGTCAAAATCACCCCACATGTCTAAGATGATGGGATTGGTTTCATTTTTACGATTTTTCTATTTTTTCTATTTCTTTCTATTTTTTTTATTTTTTAAAATTTTCAAGAGAATCTATATTCCCTCGGTTTCATACCGAAGGAATGCAATTTCCCTCGGTATGAAACCGAGGGAATAATGAATCCCTCGGAAACTTTTAAAAATAAAAAAAAATCGAAAAAAAAAGAAAAAAATAGGATTTGTTTCAGGAACGTCGAGGCTCACCCCTCCCCGCCTCGGTCGTAATTTCTTGGGTTTTTTTTCTATTTTTTACTAATTTTTCAAATTTTTTGAGTTTTTTTTTTCATTTTTCATTTAAAATCCGAAAAAATAGAAAACGCCTACTAAACGATCGACGCCCGACTCCCGTGGTTCCACGACGCCGAGGTGCACCCCTCATCACCCCGGTCATGAAATGATGGGATTCGTTTCTATTTTTTACTAAATATTCTATTTTTCGAGTTTTTTTTTATTTTTTATTTAAAATTGGAAAAAAAATAGAAAACGCGTCCTAAACGATCGACGCCCGACCCCGTGGTTCCACGACGTCGAGACACACCCCTCCTCCAATATGGAAAAATCACAACGCTTCGTCGCTTTGTATTTCCAACCGAAGGAGTTCATCGATCGATCGTATCTTGTTGTTGGTCGAATCCCACGACACGTGTGGACACGCACGTGCTCGTTGGTATTTTTTGGTCGAAATCGGGTCAAAACCACCCCACGTACCTAAGATGATAAGATTGGTTTCATTTTTACGATTTTTCTATTTTTTTTGATTTTAAATAAAAAATACAAAAGTAGGGAGATGGAGGAAAAAAAGAAAAAGAAGATAAAAAAAGGAGGGGGCTTTGAGTTTGATGAAGATGGAAAAGGGTTTTTGGGAAAAGGAAATCTAAAACTGGGCTGTAGAAACATAATCCATCTGAACATTACACTACAGTAATGGAGGGAAAATGAAATGTTTTGCCGCCCATATTTTCTTACGCATAATTTGCTTTCTCTCCATTTCTCAATCGCGCTGTCCATCTGCAAAATAAAAAACCCAAAAAATAATCATCAAATCCTAATAAAAGTGATTTAAATAGTTTAGGGGGAGAGGTATCTAAATAAATAATATAATTAATTTTTCTATTTTTTTTTGGATATGCACGTGCTCGTTGGTATTTTTCGATTGAAATCGGGTCAAAACCACCCCACGTGCCTAAGATGATAGGATTGGTTTCATTTTTACGATTTTTCTATTTTTTTTTATTTTTAAAAAAAATAGAAATTCCCGAGGGAATACATTTTCCCTCGGTATTAAACCGAGGGATTAGACATTCCCTCGGTTTTGGTTGAATTTTTTTAAAAAATAAAAAACCGAGGGGTCACTATTCCCTCGGTTTAAAACCGAGGGGAGGGTTTTCCATCGGTTAAACCGATGGAAAACCCTCCCCTCGATTTTTTGTAATTTTTTAAAAAATAAAAATAATAAAATTTCGAGGGATATTTATTTCCCTCGGAAGTTCCGAGGGCTATGTTCCCTCGGAAAAATTTCCCTCGAAAATCCCTCTGTTTTCCCTTCGGTACTTATGGCGTCAAATAGTGGCGCCGTATTTCCAATGGATATTCCGAAGGAATATATTCCCCTCGGAAAATTCCGAGGGAATTTGTAGTCCCTCGGTTTTTCCCTCGAAAATTTCTTAAGGAAAATACTTCCCTCGATTTTTCCCTCGAAAAACTGCTGTTTTTTTGTAGTGTATATATATATATATAGAGAGAGAGAGAGAGAATTGGTTCTCAGATGATCCTAATCACACACACACATTATATATATATAAAGTTCAAGTCAATTGATTAATCATAAATTAATTAATTTTGTAAACTTGAAATTGATTAGTTGTTATCCATGTAATTCCTTTACTATGGTTATAAAAAAGAAAAATATAATATAAGTAAGTAAAGAATTTTTATTATTATTCAATATTAAGATTCCCCACTTCAAAAAATATCTATTTATATTATTAATTAAATATTCAATTCATGTCAAAGTTTACCGTACATATCATATTATTTAAAATTAAAATTAGAACTTTCTTGCAATTATTTAGGTTATAACTTATATATTATAATAAAGTTAGAATTGTAATTAGATATCACTTACCTATATAACAATATATATAACTTCCAAATTTCCACTAAATCCCGCTTTAAATGCTCATATTTGACCATTTTCGAATGTTGCCATGATGATTATGGACTTGTTTGATAACACTTTTGTCATAAAAGCTCATCTATTAAATGGACTTGTAAAAAATGTGAAATGTTTAGTAAAAATAATTTTAAAAGTTCATTCAACAAAAGTGTAGGAAATGAAACTCAAAAGTCATATTGTAATGGACTTTTTGCAAATAAGTCCATTTAGAAAAGAAAAACATGTTTGGTGGTTATTTTAAAATGGACTTTTGAAAAAAGTAACTTTTCCAAAAGTTCATTTTGAAGAAGTGATAATTTATGACTTTTGAATTTCATTTCCTACACTTTTGTTGAATGGACTTTTAAAATTGTTTTTACCAAACACTTCACATTTTTCAAAAGTACTTTTCTAAATTACACTTTTTCAAAAGTTCATTTTATAGATGGACTTTTATGCCAAAAGTGTTCCCAAACATTGCAGCACTTCTTCAAAATAGACTTTTGAAAAAGTTATTTTTTTCAAAAGTCCATTTTAAAATAACCACCAAACATGTTTTTATTTTCTAAATGGACTTATTTGCAAAAAGCCCATTTCAATATGGGTTTCTAAACAAGCACCAATTGTTTATGTTATTTACTTTCACTACTTATTTAGTGCTTGTTTGGAAACCCATTTTGAAATGGACTTTTTTCAAATAAGTCCATTTAGAAAAGAAAAACATGTTTGGTGGTTATTTTAAAATGGACTTTTAAAAAAGTAACTTTTCCAAAAGTCYATTTTCAGGAAGTGTGAATTTATGACTTTTGAGTTTCATTTCCTGCACTTTTGTTAAATGGACTTTTAAATTTGTTTTTACCAAACACTTCACATTTTTCACAAGCACTTTTTTTAATTGTACTTTTTCAAAAGTCCATTTTATAGATGGACTTTTATGATAAAAGTGTTATGTTTTCAGGTAAGGCGTCCTTAAGAAAACCTTAATTCCACTCAGTCGTTGTCAATTAACTCTGTGTGCGTATAGACATCTGGGTCAAACTAGTTTGAATATTCGCGTTTACGTTGGCAGTGTTAAAAAATGCGTAAAATTTTAAAATTTATCAAAAAAATTTCATGAACTTCAGCAAAAATAACTTAAAGTTTGATTATTGTCCTTCATAAGCAATAAAATATTTTTTTTAAAAAATCATGAGCCTTAACATTTTATTAAAACAAAATAAAAAATTAAACCTCTAGGATTTTTTTATTTTGTAAATTTTCAAAATCTTTAGGGGTGCTTTTCATAATTAACTAAAATTTCACGTCCCATCTGATCCGCCTCGTTAAGATACGTGATGATTCTAAAATGCCCAACCCATTAATAAAAAATAATAATAAGTAATAAGAATTAATTTTATTTATTTTAAAATTATATTTCAAGAAAACCCAAAAGTGGGGTTGTTTTGGTTACTAAAGCGACCTCATTTCTTAGAGAGGAGCAATCCTTCGGGGAGGTGGGTGAGTTGTTTTGAAGGGTATCGACCTGTTGCATAAGAGTGGCGAGCTCTTATGTGGGATAGCAACCTCTTTTGATATTAGCTTTATTATGCTAACTCGGCGCTGAGTGGTAGCTCGGCGTAGAAGTTGGGTTTCATGATTTTGGGCTTTGACAGACTAATATGAGCTATTCTATGGGGTCCCGACGGACTGAATCCTATGAACAGGCTTATTGGCCCATGGCTAATATAGTCATTCAACAAGAGTTCTATCAATTATGGGAATTTAAAATATAGGAGAAATTCTAATTCTGTGTCGGTTGTGTTATTTATGGAAGGAGAGGAAAACCCTATATTGGGAATACTTCTCTTATCAATATAAAGAGGACCCATGCCTTATTATTTCTCTCTAAGTTGATACTTTACATCTTACGTTTTTGACACCTCTCACACTTTAAAGGCTCTAGCCTATCTCTTAAGCCCTATTTAACTTATGCATCAGAGGGCTTACGTCGGAGCCATCCTCCGCCTTGGATGGGTTCTATTTTGTAGGTTATACAGGTTGCCAGAAGCCTTTTGGAGTTCTATCAGGTCGCCAGGAGATTTCTGGAGGTATATCAGGTCATTGATTTCATATTGAGGTCAGTACTCACTTTTCTTGAAGCACCAATCTTTTTGGTAATATCAAGTCATAGCGTCGTCTGTGGGAAAGAGGGACATCGAGTTCTTGATCAAAAGACGTGAGATCTTTCACAAACACAACATGAAAGGAAGAAGCATACCACCTCAGAACATAAATTCTGAGTAAGAAATGAGTAAGACAAAAGGGACGAACCGAGGGACACAGGAAAGACTAACGTTGGGACCAATAATATCATTCAGCCCTGGTGACCGCCACAGCTTACAATTGAAACATAATGATGCGTTAGTAATTGAAGTTGAAATATCAGGGTATGAGGTTGAAAGGGTGTTTGTAGACAATGGAAGCTCAGTCAATATTATATATCCAGTGTGCCTAAAATAAATGGAATTTAAAACAGAGGTACGATCGGTGAATATTCCGATTTATGCTTTTAATGGTGCACAAGTCATTATCGAAGGCAAACTGACACTCCTAGTGGTTTTGGGAAGAGAAGAATTAAGTGTGAGGAAGGATGTGAAATTTCCAATCGTCAAAGGAAAATCCGCATACAATGCAATACTGGGGAGACCTGCCCTCAACATATTCCAGGCGATCACCTCGATTTACCACATGAGTATCAAGTATCCAGCTGGGGATAGAGTAGGCGAAGTGATATCAGAACAGCAGGTCGCTAGATCGTGCTACCAGTTGACAGTCAAAAAAGTCATGAATGAAACCAAGCGGTAAAGAACGAGAGATATACAAGAAGGAATGCTCATATATAAAAAAGTAAAGGAAGAGGAGAATTCTGTTCGACCTCACGAAGAACTCATAGAAATATCACCAGAGGAAGGCAGGCCAGAGTGCACCACCAAGATAGACAACCAGTTAATGAAAACTATAAGAGACGAGCTGATAACATTGTTAAAAGAGATTCACGAAATTTTTGCCTATGGAGAGGGAGAGCCAATAGGGGTATCCCCTGAGGTCGCACAACACCGTTTGAATGCTGATCCAGGAGCACGATCTGTCTGATAGAAAATGAGACATTTTGGGGTATATCTTGACAAGGTAATTGAGGAGGAGGTGCAGAAATTGGGAAAAATATTTTTTGCAACCTGTACTATAGGCGTTTTCACGCTTTGCAACCAGATATTTTTTCGTTGTCAAATGCAACATGTACTATAATTTTGCAACCTAAAGTTTTTTTTTCTCACGCTCTAGGTTGCAAAATTATAGTACAGGTTGTAATTGACAACGAAAAAAATATTTGGTTGCAAATCGTGAAAACGCCTATAGTACAGGTTGCAAAAAATATTTTTCCGGCAGAAATTATTTAAAGAAGGACACATCCGGGTAATTCAATTTCCAGAATATTTATCAATGTTGTGATGGTGGCAAAACCTGAACAGAAGTGGAGAATGTGCGTAGACTTTAGCGACTTAAACAAGGCATGCCCAAAAGATCACTATCCACTGCCACGCATTGATCAATTGGTGAGTTTGGCCTTCGGTTGCGAGCTGTTAAACATGATAGATGCTTCACAAGGTTACCACCGAATTCCCTTGGCAAAAGAAGACCAACTCAGGGTAAGTTTTGTTACCTCTACTGGTACTTACTGCTTTGTCTCTATGCCGTTTAGATTAAAGAATGCAGGTGAGACCTATCAAAGACTGGTGGATAAGATGTTCAAAGACTTGCTGGGGCCCACTATGAAAGTTTATGTGGATGATATGCTGGTAAAGAGTAGAAAAGCGAATTCTCATGTGGGAGAGTTTTGAAAAGCCTTTGTCATACCAATACGGGATGGTACTCAATCCTAAGAAGTGTGCTTTCGGTGTACGATCTAGGAAATTCTTGGGGTATATGGTGACAGAGCGAGGTATCAAAGTAAACTCAAAGAAAATGTGAGTTGTTATGGAGATGCCTAGGGATAGCAACGGGGCGGGGCGGGCCGGGTAATTGGATACCCGGACCTGGCCCGTGTGTTTGCCCAAGGGACCCGACCTGGCCCGTGCCCCGCCACGGGTCCAGGAATGTCGCCCCGCGCCCCGCCCCGTGCTGCCCCGCCCCGCCCCGCCCGCCCGTCCCTATCTCATCCTGCATCGCCCCGGTATTTCATGTTTTGATATATCTCCATTATACCATCACCCAATTCCAAAGCACTACAACAAGTTGCATCAAATTACAATGTAATAAGATGAAATTTTACCCATCCTAAATATAAATGAAGGCAGCTAATAGAAAGCTGAAACTTTGTTTATCTACAAGAAAACTGGATCATTCATAAATCTTCTGAATATATCCATTAGTCAAAATGAAACAAACAGACATAATAACAATTTGAAAAATAATAATAATATTCCTGGCTAATAGCCAACATGAGATTTTATATCATTACTTCAAAAAATCAACATGACATTGAAACCAAAGTACAAAAGCAACTCAAACAGTAAACATTGCCCAAAACAACAAATGACAATCCATTTTTCTTTCAAAACCTGAACACAAAACATACACAAATAATCACAACAACAACAAATTAGAAGAAATTTGAAGGAATTGAAAGAAAACTGAAGGGATTAAAAGTTTAAAAAACTTACAAAAATGTCTCAGAGAGTGGTGTCTGATTGGCGAAGAGGCGGAGCAGATGAGCGGCGGAGCAGATGAGCGGCAGAGCGGTGGAGTAGATGGGCTAAGAGCGGCGAGCAGCGAGCAGCGGAGCTTAGAGCGGCGGAGGGCGGAGCAGATGAAGCTGTCTGAGAGCGGGTCTGAGAAAAAATTGAGGGCAGCGGGTGAATTAGGGCATCTCCTTAGGTTCAATATTCATTTTCATATATATATTTTATATATACATTATATATATTATTATTATTATTCAGGGTGGGTTGGGGCGGCCGGGTCAGGCCGGGGGGGCAACATTAATACCCAGACCCGCCCCGTTCCTTCAGCGTGCTGGGTCCGACCTGCCCCGTTCTGGGAACGGGTCGGGTCTGGCCCGCCCCAAAAGCCTCGGGTCAGGTCGGGTCGGGCCAGGGCCAAATTGCCATCCCTAGAGATGCCACATCCTTGAATGGTACACGATGTACAGGTGTTAACTAGTTGAATTGCAGGTCTTAGTCGTTTTATCTCCAGGTCGGCAGAGAAAGGCGTGCCCTTCTTCAGGACGCTTAGAAAGGGGTCCAAGTTTAAATGGACAAAGGAGGCGGCAGAAGTTTTTAACAAACTTAAAGAATACTTGGCAGAGATACCATTGCTGACCAAGCCATTTTCAGGAGAAGATTTGATTTTGTATATATCTGTTGGAGAGGCCGCAGTAAGTTCAGTGCTTATCAGAGAGGACGCAGGTGTGCAAAAGCTCATCTACTACATTAGCAGGATGTTGAGAGGGGCCGAACTAAACTATTCGGAGTTAGAGAAAGGTGGATTTGCACTAATCTGCATAGCAAGGAAGATTTGGCCATACTTCTTGGGCCACAGAGTTAAGGTACGCACCAACTTAGCTCTCAAACAGGTATTAAGCAACCCGAACGTATCCGGATGGCTGGTGAGATGGGCAGTAGAACTCAGTGAGTATGACATGGTATACGAGCCTAGAATGGCCATCAAGGCGCAGGTGTTGGCAGATATTTTGTAGGAAATGGTGAGCTCTGGCGAGCCGGGAGATGAGCAGAAAACATGGTTGTTACATACAGATGGGTCGACCATGACGTCGGGAGCTGGGCTAGGAATTGTTTTGACTAGCCCAGAAGGGGAAAATCTTGATTTCGCAATCAAACTAGGGTTCAAGTCTTCCAACAATGAAACAGAATATAAAGCGTTGTTATAGGGTATAAAGATGGCGAGCGACCTGGGAGCAAGGAGGATTAAGGCTTACACAGACTCACAGTTGGTGTCTCGTCAATTTGATGGGTCTTTTAAGGCTAGGAAAGAACGCATGCAAGAGTATCTAAGAAATCTAATGGAAGGGGTGATGCAATTTGAGGAATTTAAGTTAGAGAACTTACCGCGAGCTGACAATATGTGAGCTTATCAGCTCGCCAAGATGGCCGGAGCGTTGGGAACGTGTGACACGAGGTAAATCATATTTATGGAGTTAAGCCATAGTAGTATGGATAAAATGAAAGAAGTTATGGAGATTGACACAAAGTAAGATTATAGAATACCAATTTGAGGGACCCTCGATAAGATGATCGCAGAAAAGGTGTTATTATCTACCAAGGAAACCAAGACAACGGCGCGTTTTTGCCTAATAAATGGAGATTTGTACAAGAGGTCACGATTCGGCCCATATTCGAAGTGCTTAGCGAAGGAAGAAGGATTTTAAGTGTTATGAGAAATACATGAAGGGTATTTTGGCGACCACGCGAAGAGCAGAGCATTGGTGGGAATAGTGTTCCGAGCTGGTTTCTTTTGGTCGGGATGAAAAATATGGCAGGCGAACTCATTATGACCTATCGAAAATGTCAGATGCACGCACCCGTCATTCATGTGCCCGTGGAGGATATGATGATTATGAGCTCGCCTTGCCCCGTTGCGCAGTGGGGATTGATATTATGGGCCCCTTTCTAAGGACACCCGACAACAAACAATACTTGGTGGTCGTTGTGGACTACTTTACAAAGTTAGTTGAAGCCGAGGCTGTGACAAGCATAGGAGAGCAAGATATCGTTGATTTTATTTTTAACAGTATTTTTTGCTGGTATGGCATTCCGTTAGTGCTAGTCTCAAACAATGGAACCCAATTTAATGGGCAGATGATCCAAGAGTGGTGCAAACAGATGGTGATGAAGCAACGATTTGCCTCTGTGGCACATCCCCAAGCTAACGGACAGGTTGAAGTCCCTAACCGTATTATTGTGCAGGGAATTAAATTAAGTCTGGAGAAAGTAGGAGGACTTTGGCATGAAGATCTCGCATCTATCTTATGGGCTTATCGAACGACTCCACGAACTACTACTGCGAATCACCTTTCAGCCTAGTTTATGAAATGGAAGTCGTCATCCCGGCAGAAATAGTGGGAGGATCACAACGGCTATCAACATTCAGTGTGGAACAAAATGAACGACTAGCTGGGAGAGCTATTGAAATAATTGAGGAAATACGAGCCGTAGCACGTGTAAAAAGATACAAACAAAGAATCCAGGCTGCCTTTAATAAAAAAAAGTGAAACGACGATGCTTCCAGGTCAGCGACCTCGTCTGCTGATGTAATCTACACCATTAAGAAGCTGGATCTGAACTGGATAGAGCCATTCAAGGTCATCAAGGTATTACAAGGGAGAGCATACGTGCTCGAAGATGAAAAGGGAAAAACTTTACCAAGAAGCTGAAATGTCTGCCACTTATAGAAGTACTATGCCTAGCACTACGGACAATAGGCTCGTACTTTAAATCACTTTATCTTTACCTATTACTATCGTGAATTGGCGCTCCTTTAGGTCGGCGGTGAGTTCATGTGTTTATTGCTTTTTTACCGATCACGGGCTGATATCTACCGATAATGAATAAAGGATTACTTACGGCATCAAATGTGTACTATGATTTCTTGCGATTATGATTATAGATCTTGATGCTTTTATCAGGTCGGCTATGGAATGTCTGGTCAAGACAATGGATGGTTTTGTGTGAAAACATGTTTGATTTACATGTTCTCGCGTATCCTCGAGTATGTTTGATTTACACATTTTAGGATGTCTTAGGGAGAGACATGTTTGATTTGCATGTCTCTTCTTAGTTTTTGTGTTTGCCTTATATGTGTTGTGTTTTACTTGGTCTGGTCTTATGTGAGTTATCTGGTCTTATGTGGGTTATCTGGTTTTATGTGAGTTATTTGGCCTTATATGATTTGTTGCCGTTTGGTTATATGAGGAAACATGTTTGATTTACATGTTTTCGTATATCCTGGATATATGTTTGAGTTACATATTTTCTTTTAAAAGTGAACATGTTTGATTTACATGTTACCTGATTCAAGCTTTTGTGTTGCCTACTTATGAAAATTTGTCAAAAGATCAATAGCTTGCCCGTAAGAGAACGGGGTCGCGCGTAGTTTGGCAACTTGACTCGAGTCGTCTCTCGAGGAACATACAATCGGAGTTTTAAATAGTTTGTTCAATTCAATATCTGATCCGTTCTTCGACCGAGATCAACCGCCTCTCCGGATTAGTTGTTATCGGGATGTGGATGGTGTTGTTCTCGAGCCAAAATATCAAATATTCAGAGTATGGGTGAGAGGTGTCTCCTTTTTGGATGGACTTAGAAGGGTTTTATATAGATTTTCCTTGACTTGGAGCATAAGAAACCCTAAAATCCCGATTCTGGGCCGTCGCGTCGACGGTGCGTCGACTGACGCGTGTC
>BMAC01000246.1:1490365-1503820 GCA_014905375.1 Phtheirospermum japonicum | reverse complement strand
TAATAAAAAAATCAAAACAAATCATTCAATAACGAAAAATCGTTTCAGCAATCGAATGTATAAAAATATAACTATCTATCTAAATCTCCACCATCTGGACTATGGGGAGGCCGACGAGCCATGGCCCGAACAACAGCTTCTTCAATCTGCTTTTTGAGCCTCAGCTGGGAACGCTCCTGCTCCTCACGGATCCGCTGAATATCCAGCGCCTGCTCGTCGCGGATCCGCTGAAACTGCTCAAGCTGCTCCTGCTGGGACTGCACCTGAGTTTGGAGCCTATGAACATCGGCGGTGGAGGTGGAAGAAGTACTGCAGCCCTTCTGAGTCTTCCCAAAACATCCAAGTCCATAACGTCGACCCTTCCTATTCCCGACGACCTGTAGGTAGATCTCGTTCGGGTCTACCTGAGGGCTGCTATCATCAGACGACGCAGCACGCCTCTCCTCCAAAGCCCTCTCATAATCCTCCTGATATCAAAATTTTCAGCTATTATTACCAAACAACTTTTATCAGATTTTATAATAACTTTTATCAGATTTTATAATAACTTTTATCAGATTTTATAATAAATCGGTTATATATATAACATATAAAACTTACAGCTATCATCTGGGTTTTGGGATCCGTAAATGTGCCGTCGGGATTTGGATGATACCTCAGTAGAAGCTCGTAGTTACTGGGCTGCGAACCCGTCTGTACAGTCTGTATTTAAAGTTACATTTACAACATACTCTGCAGGCGGGGCGTTAGAGGAAAATAAAACATCCTCTTATACGAAATTAAGTTGGACTTGCGCCGTTTAGTTTGTCCCTTCTTCGCGAGTTTGAACCGTGGATGATCACAAAACTTGCACTTATCCATCAAATCATCCTTCTAATAAATCATGCAGTTCTTGACACAACAATCTATCTTCTCTACCGGTAACCCTATACCTCTCAATAACTTCTTACTTTCGTAGAAATTATCTGCAACATTGTTGTCTTCTGGCACGATCTCTTTGATTAAATCAATAAATTGATCATAACATTTTTGAGAAATGCCATGCTCCGATTTTAAATTCATAAGACGAGCAACTAAGGACAATCGATTGTGTTTCTCGCAACCGGGATTTCTTCGACTCGGGATTAGGTGATTCATCCAACTCAATGGCATTCATGTCGAAATTACCACCGACAACATCTCGCACAATATCGGCGTACGCATTTGATGATGATCCCCCAATTTCAATATCAGCAGGCGATGAGACGTGATTTGTTTCCCCGTGATGAGTCCAAATGTAGTAATCAGCAATGAACCCTTTGGTACCGACGTGGCATTTTATCTCATCGATAGTCCTATAACTAGAGTTTCTACACTTAGTTCGTGGGAAAGGGCATTTTATCTTATCGCTGTCCCTCTCTGCAGAATCATGCATGAGTGCAAATTGTACGAAACTATCTACACCGGCCACGAACTCCGGATTTAGAAATCCGTAAATATTCCGTTTGTACATCCAACTACGATCATCAGCCATCCTAAAATTTTTCAGAATTAAAGAAGGTGGCTAAATTTCGGCAGCACTACGAGAAGAATGAGTAATTCGAATTGTAATTGGTAAGGCTTCTATTCCATTCAAGAAGGTGACGTTTAGTAGTATGTATTATCTTAAAATATGCATTTTTCTTAGATTCAAAATTTTGGCAGCATCTCCCCACAGTTCTCGTAGTGCACGTATATTTCAGTGCACCCGAGAACAATTAGAGAGATGCAGAAACCGAAATTTCAAAACTAAAAAAAAAACATACACATAAGATAACCATACTACAAGTCACATTCTCAAACTGTCCAAAAATGGGACAATTCGAAATTTAGTATCAAACTCTATATTTGATACTAAATCTCAAACGGGTCTAAGGAATATTGGAATAATTCGAAACTTCGTTTCAAATTTTTCTATATGATATTAATTCTAAAACAAGTGATTTATATGCATCGCGTCACTTCGCCAAGGTTCCAAATAAGCAATTACCACCGTCACATTTTTTTAAAAATATTTTGAAAACTTAAATAAAATCCCGTGACACCCTATCACGTTTTTAAAAATAAGATTTGAAAACCCGCTATTGGAGGGACAAAACCTCCCGGCCGGCGCCGTAACCCACGTCAACATCCGACGGTATACAACCAACAACACCAATGGCAATATTATATATAAACAAAATTAAACCCCGGCCGATCACCACGGCCTCCCATGCATGAACAATATATATACAAATTTTTTTTAAACCCCGGCCGATCACCACGGCCTCCCATGCATGAACAATATATATACAAATTTTTTAAACCCCGGCCGATCACCACGGCCTCCCATGCATGAACAATATATACACAATATAATGGGTGAATAAACCCTAAATTTGAAAGCAAACCCTAATAATCTAATGATAAACCCTAATACAAGATTACTTCTAGTTAGGTAGATTCTAAAGTAGACACCTTGTCGAAAAAGAGCCACACAGCACTCGAATACAGGTCATCGCTTTCCTCGACCACCCTCACCATGTCTGCTCCAAATACCTTGTCTGAATTATAGATGTTTGGAGCCGACATGGGGAGGGCGTTTGAGGAGGACAATCTCTGTACGGGTGCTGTGTGCGCTCTTTTTCGACAAGTGTACTCCAGAATCTACACAAGCTTAATTATTCATAAAATGGCCCCTAATTATATAATAATTACTAAATTGACCCTAATTGTGTAATTATTGCTAAATTGGCCCCTATTAATTGATTATTCCTAAATTGAATCCTAATTATGTAATAATTACTAAATTGACCCCTAATTAATTGATTATTCCTAATTTGAACCCTAATTATGTAATAATTACTAAATTGACCCCTAATTATGGAATAATTACTAAATTGGCCCTAATTGTGTAATTATTGCTAAATTGGCCCCTATTAATTGATTATTCCTAAATTGAATCCTAATTATGTAATAATTACTAAATTGACCCCTAATTAATTGATTATTCCTAATTTGAACCCTAATTATGTAATAATTACTAAATTGACCCCTAATTATCTAATTATTACTAAATTGGCCCTAATTGTGTAATTATCGCTAAATTGGCCCCTATTAATTGATTATTCCTAAATTGAATCCTAATTATGTAATAATTACTAAAATGGCCCTAATTAATTGATTGTTCCTAATTTGATCCCTACTTTATGTAATTATTACTAAATTGGACCCTAATTATGTAATTATTACTAAATTGACTCTAATTAATTGATTGTTCCTAAATGAAACCCTAATTTAAAATTAAACCTAAATTAAATCCTAATTACAAATTATACCCCAAATTATTACATAATTTTAAGTTATACCCTAAATAAAACGCTAATTTCAAATTAAACCTAAATTAAACCCTAATTATAAATTATACCCTAAATTATTACATAATTTTAAGTTATACCCTAAATGAAACCCTAATTTCAAATTAAACCTCATTAAACTATAATTATAAATTATACCCTAAATTATTATATTATTTTAATTTATACCCTAAATGAAACCCTAATTTCAAATTAAACCTCAATTAAACTATAATTGAAGAATATTATAAATTATACACTAAGTAAATCCTAATTATGTAATTATGGCTAATTGAATCATAAGTATATACTTAATTATAATAAACTCATACTTTAACCCTAACTTTGTAATTAATTTCTAATGAACCCAATTTTCAACCCTAATCCTTAAACAAACACTAAACTCTAACCTTTAAAATCAATTATATAACAATTACTAAACAACAAACATATAAAAAATATACCAACAAATACAAATATACATAAAAATAATCAAAAATATAAAATGAAAATCGAAAGTGGAGGTGGTGGTGGACCTTGGATCGGCGCCGGAAGTGGAGGCAGGCGGTGGTGGACCTTGGAGCGGCCGCCTTGGGCTGGGCTTGAACCGGAGGGCGGCGGTGGGCTGTGGGCGATTGGGGTTGGGCTTGAACCGGAGCGGCGGCGGTGGGCTGTGGGCTTGAACCGGAGCGGTGGTCGGGCTGTGGACGGCGGTGGCGGTGCACTCAATTTCTGGCTCAATTTCTCCTCTCAATCTGGACAGACTGACGCGGAAGGAAGGGGGACGCAATTTTTAGGTTAAATTCCTGACGGCCTATGGCCGTCAGGACTAGCGGGCTTATATTTTTTTATATTAAAAATAACATCCTGACGGCCATGACCGTCAGGAGTAGCGAACTTATTAATTAAAAATTATATCCTGACGGTCAAACCTGTCAGCTACCCCAATTTTATATACTGACGGGTATGTCCGTCAGTATGATTAAGCGGGATAAATTCCCGCTTTTTCCCTGGCGGGTTACTGGCGGTATATAATGCTGACGGCCAAAGCCGTCAGCATATCCGCCAGCAAATTCGGCCGCCAGAAATGCTGGCGGCTTTTTGGTCGCCAATAAATCCGCTAGGACAGCCGAATTTTTTTGTAGTGTAAAGACATTAAAAGTAAAGGGAAGACATTTAAAAATACCAAAACATCACCGTCTTTTGTTCAAATAAGTTAATACTAAAAAGTAAAAACAAAGCAAATAAAAGAGCGATCAATGATAAGTAAATATGGAGCTTACTACCAAAGTTAAGTGAGTCTCAACATCCAAATAAATATTATACATAAGACATGAGTTTTAAATCTTTTAAACTAAGGTTTACAAAATAAATCTCAAAGTAGTTTTCAACTTGAGAAATATGAAAATATGATAATGGAGCTTGCAAGAGAATATGGTTTATATGGTTTTGTGCGGCGAAAATGTGATAACAAGTAATTTTCGTATATATTAAAACTTATTAAATTAGGTTTCAATTATTATTTGTACGCATTTAAATTTGTTTTTTTTAATTAATTTACATAATTTCGTGACAAATATTTTATATTTATTAGTTTGAACAATTCATAAATCAAGAAATGAATTTTGTTAACAGAACTATGAATGCAAAACACTCTAATAAATAAGATCAAAAGATTTTTTATTAGAGTGAAGTTGTTAAAATCTTCGAAACTTTGTGGAGTTCTAATACGACTGACAACGCGTCTCACATTTGGAGTCTGCGGTTTAATCAATTCGAGAGAATAGCTAAATTATATTTATGATAAAAATATATTGAATTATATCACAACAATACTTGGGTTGATTGAAAATGTTTTGCATTCGAGTGTGATCCATTTACTATTTTTGTATTTGTAACTCATCGTTGCAGAACCGATTGACAACCTTTTGTGTTTCTAAAATTATGACCTATTGACAACCTTTTATAACTACTAATTTTGATAAATTATAATTTGAGAGATGAGATTTATCATTTAGGCTGTCAAACATGAGACACTCTAATTAATAAGATCAGGGGTTTGTAGTGAAATCATATAACTCAATAAATCTTTTTGGAGTTCTGCGTCTCCCATTTAGAATTCACGATTTAAGCACTTCGATAGAAAGTTTAAACTATTTGTGTGATTAACTTATAATGAATCGAATCACAACAATAATCGAGTGATTAAACATGATAGACATTGAAAGTTTATTGGAATACCAAACCTCATAATACCTCCATCTCACTTGAAAACTTCTATTTCTTACTTTTGTGGTTTTGTTTTTGGTAAATTAGTTAATTAGTTTATTTTATATTCGTCGTTCGAATGACAAAAATATCTTCTTTTATAACTATTTAGATAAAAATAATTTATTAATAATATTACTTGTCAATTTCTGATATCTAGTCCTCGTGAAAATCGACCTTTCTAATTTCTTACTACATTTACACTATAAGTGCACTTGCGATTAGATAGATTATAAAACACTAAAAAGTTTTTATTACTCAAATCATAACACTTTCATATAAAACCTTGCATCGACTGAGATGCTTATTCTTGGGCATTCCATCCACCTGTTTAATTAAAGAGAAAATTACAAGCCATATATGATAATTAAAACTTATACCTTAAACTTAATATAATTTATTACTCCAGGTCACAGCAATAGGGCTCTTAACAGAATACTTATTGCCAGCTGAAACCCACTCTAAAGATCCAAAAGAAAATTTTGTTGGCATAGTCCCTTTACCGTTTTTCGCTTTAAAAGTCACTTTATAACTTAAAATTTCTCCCATTTTCCTAAATTTCAGAACTTTAGGCTGGACAGTAATAGAAACCCCTTCTGGCTCAATGACTTTCACAGAATAAGTGCTCACAGCAATCCCAACATTTGTTACTGTTCTGTTGCCACGAAATAACCCGTAAACTTTGTACTGAAAATGACCACGAAAGAAGGGTAGTTTAAGTCGCCAAGCCGAAAATGAGAACCAGCAGGACAGGTAAAACTTTTCACCAGCAAAAAGTGCCATCTGTTTGGAGCTGTAATTTAGGCCGCACAAGTGGTCAAGATAATCGCTCGTCGATATGTTGTTAAATCAGGCCGGATCGGAGGCCCTCTCGGGATGAACGTGGCCCGACCCGAATACAAAAGGGTTTGCATATTTGGACCCGTTGAGGGCCGCAGCAGCGTCAGATATTAAATTATTTTTGGAGTCGTGAACGTAAGCTGTTGTCATAAGGGCTGATTTTATCGCGGCCGGGGACCAATCCCTACGCAGGGATTTGAGAAGCGCGATTAGTCCGCTCACGTGTGGGACACGACATGGAAGTGCCCGACAAAATATTAAACAAAACGCGCCTTTGTCGCTTTCGAGCCTTGTCGGGCTAACATTCGTTGGCCACGCGGCTAAAATGTTAACACCTGGGGCTGTTACATCAGGCTTGAGAATATAGGGGTCAACCGAATTAGGTCCCCTGGAGGAAAACGCGGCCATGACCGGTGCGGGATATCCGTACACGTCCCCTGGGAATGTGATGCTAGCAGTTGTATTATTAGAGTGTATTGCATATTTGATGATGGCTTCCGAGTCTGAAGCGCCTAACGATATGGCTGGTAAAACGTGCGCATCTGCAATAGTTTCTTCGCCTTGCTCCATGCTGTTTGCTAGTATCATCCCGGCTCCACCAGCTGCTTTCACTACTTGTCCTTTTTCAACTCTGCCAATATCTCCTCCTCTAACACAAATCACGTTCTTTCCCTTCACTAGTGTTGAGGATAGCGAGCCGCTCTTGCAAAACATGGCGTCCCCGGTTTCATTGTATACCTGGTCAGAATAAAATCGAGGGGGAACTTTCATTTTCTCTTTAATTTTAATTTTTTTTTTTTTTGAAAGAGGAAATCTTGTGTCGTCGTGTTGAATGTAACTTAGTCTAATTAAAAAAATTTTAAGCTGAGAATAAAATCAAATCGGAATTGATTGATATTAGTTGATTATAAATTATGCGTTGATCATTCTTAGATTTGTTTTGATTAATCTATATTTCAAAAAGAAAATTAAACGTTACCAGTGGCAACTGCTTGGTGGGTTCGCCGGGAAATAGCGAGGCCCCTGAGAAAATCTGGCCGTCACCGAGACGAACTTGAGCTAAAAAATTACGATCGGTAGTGCTCGCAGCAACTGTCATCAACCATGGTGCAACATTGCCGACGGTATAACTATTGGGCCCTGAGTTTCCAGCTGAGGTCGACACGATAACTCCTTTCTTTATGGCACCAAATGCTCCGAAAGCAACGGCATCATCATAATATGGCTGTGCTTCGCCTCCTAAAGAAAGCGACAAAACGTCGACACCATCTTTGACAGCTTGTTCCATGGCAGCTAATATATCGGAATCAGCACATCCCCGTTCGTAACAAGCTTTGTACGCTGCAATTCTCGCTGTGTATCTCATGCCAGCAGCAGTGCCATTAGCCCGGCCAAAAATATTTGCACGTCCCACAAGATTACCACCTGCACTTAATTAAATCGAGCCAATAAATTGGACTTCAAAACACTTCCAAACATGCCCTAAATTTCCATTTATATATGCGGTAATTTTGTTTGGAGAAAAAAAAAACACAAAACACAAATTAACCATATATGCACCTGCAGTTGAAGCAGTATGCGTTCCATGGCCTTCAGAGTCACGGGCCGATCTGTAATCTGAGGTTTCGTTTATTCTTCCATTATGGGACTCGTACCCTTTGAAAAATGCTGCAGCGCCAATAAGCTTTCTGTTACAATTTGAAGCTGTAAATTTTGTGCCAGCTTGGCATTTTCCTTTCCAACGACGAGGCACTGGGGACAGGCCCGACTCATTGAAGCTCGGGTGCTCGGGCCATATTCCCGTGTCAACAAGTCCAATAATTACATCGGAGCCTAGATTTCCAGCACTCCACAAGCCTTGTCCCTTGCGTAGGCCAAGGAACTGAGGCGAATGAGTGGTGTGGAGGGTGCGTAATTTGTCCCTGCTAGCGGATAGAAAGCCATCGACTCCTCTTAAAGACTCGAGGTGTTGCTCAGTTAGCTTTGCCGAGAAACCTGCAGCGTTATAGTTAAATGTAATTTGTAATTCCCCAAAACACAAAACAATATACATAAATAATTCTTGTAATAATTAATGTCTTTAAAATTTCTAACAACCTGAAATGACAGTATTGTAGGCGTAATGGAGTTTAGGATTATGGTTTGCATCTCGATCACTGGATATGCTGATGGATTCAATTATTTCTTCGTGCCATTTTCTTGAAGGCCCGAGAGAGGCATCTAAAGCATTCATCTTTGCACTGTCCATATGAACCACATATGTACTAGTAGTAGTAGTCAGTGTGCCTAAGGCAGCAGCATGTGAGGTAATTAAGAAAACATTGAGAGTGAAAGCTGGGAAGAATATGCCGAGTACCATTGTTGTTGCCGTAAATAAAAAAGACGGATGGTATATTAATACAAGGCAAGCTCAACGCCTTTATATTTACCAGATATATATACGCAAAACATTTGTTTGAGCATGTTATAGAGTTCCATCTTATGTATTCCCATACAAGTTTCCACATTTCAAATAATATAACCTTTTGACTTTAATGCTTTTTCAATTTTTCAATGCCCTACTTGCACTCCTCTTTGAAATTTGAGTCCGAAAATTTCCGAATTTATTCAGAATACAAAATAGGTTTTTTACTAGATAATGATCCGCGCTTCCGCTGCAGGATAAATATTATTAGTATTTTGTTTAATTATTATTTTTAGATGAAAAAGAAAATGGCTTTTGTATATTTAAAATGATCAGTCTTAATTTTTATCGTCAACTGTAAAAGTGATGGAGAAAAAAGAAAAAATCAAACACTTACACAAAAAACGAAAATCCTAACAATAATCGGAAACGTCAAATGAAATTTAAAGAAACAAAATTACAAAAAATATAATCATCTTCAAGCACAAACACACAAAAAAAATATAATAATAATAATAATAATTTATTATTATTATTATTATTATACCCATATATAAATGTAAAATCCTATTAACCTATGTGTTTGCTTGACATGTTTCGTTTGACGAATTAAAATTCCTAATGCTTAAGTTGCTTATGTGTCATTTGAGCCTAATAAATACCCAATATAATATCTTTCTTTTTATTATATATTGTCTAATTTAATCTTCTCGAGTTATTATGTTTTGACTAATAGGATATTTTTCTTTTATTTTATTTGATCTAATTCAATATTTTCCTTTTACTCTTCTGATATAAAAATATAAATAAGTCAAATATAATTAGTAAAATTAAAATCTAAATTAGTTATTTTAATTAAAAGATAAATTACATATAAAATAATGTTAATTACAAAAAATATTTATTATGAAAATCTTTGAATAAGTTTTATTTATAATAAACTTAAAATAATTGTATTTTTYAAATTTTAAATATTTTATATAGCTAATTACGAATTATTTGCAATAATCTAAGTATGTAGRTAAATACTTCTAATGGATTCAATCTAAATATAAAGATATATATATAATTATTAATAATAATAATAAATATTGATTTGACTCCGGTAGAATGAAACACTTGAGAGTATGACATCTTCTGAATGTCTCAAAACATGTAACTAATAATTATTAATGATATTAATTTAAACAGTAAAATATAAAATAATTTTAATAATAACTAATAAATGAAAATTAGATACGGGTTGAAAATGTGATATCTTTTGAATCGACATGMGAGCGAAAAAAAGAAAGAGAGTGATGGGGTTGCAAATAAAGTTTTCTATTTAATAATAAATAATATATAAAGATTAGATACAGATTGACAATGTGACATCTTTTGAATTTTGTGAGTACGTAAATAAAGTTATTAGTGAGTTTAATCTAAACATTCAAATATAAATTTATTTAATAATTGCAATAATTACTAAATAGATTAGTCATGTACAAAGCATAGGTTGAAAATGCATTCAAATTAAAAAAATTATTTTAAATTTAAAAGTATCTAACTATCACCCAATAATCTAAATATATATGTGGTTCTAAATTAATAATCACTTCGTCCCATAAATATAAAATATTTTCATTTTTACGTAAATTAAGAAAAAATAGTTAGTATGATCAAAATTTTAAATTTTAATATATTTTTTAATTATACTATTCTTTTTAATATTAATAACTGTTGAATTGTAAATATAAAAAATATATTAACCAGGGGCATATAAATGAATATACGAACAAGTTTGAAAATGGAAAAAATAGTGTACCGAAAAGGACGAAAGAGAATAATGAAGTGAAAGTATTCTCAATATCCATGTCGCAATTTCTCAAGATAGCTGGTGTCATTACCGTGACGCAAATTCTTAGTTACGCTGTAATACTGCATGACGCGAAACTCGAAACGTCATTAACAGACAAACGGTCAAAGTCAATATGCACTGATGAGGAGCTTTAATTTAGCAATACATCCATTATTATAGTTTTTACATTAGCTGATGGATCAATTAAACTGTTGAGCTTGATCGTCGGTCGGATGATATAATATTGAGATAACGGTAGTTAATACAATTGAAATATTAAGATTTATCTTTATTTTTTAAGTATACTCCTATTATTAATACTATTAATTTATTTATATTAGTTGTGCGAATAGTTATTTTAATGTATAATTTTATGTAATTTATTGAATATTATTATTTTTAAGTTACTTAGTTAATAATTTTAATAATTTAATAAATGATTATGCATGTAGAGTTAGGCAAGAAACACACACACATACACATATATAATATTAAAAAGAACTTAATTTGCCTCGTGATCTTCAGTCAGGCGTGATGTAACAAAAGCGTCTCATATGTCTGCATTGAGGGATGGGTAGTCGTTTACGTACGGGAGCACACCCTTTTTCTTTTCGTAGATGAAATTGGTTGAGAGGTTAGTTTTGAAGATAACCCAACGCCTCCTCATATAATATATCCACTTATTTAACTTGTTCTGTCTTTTGACATCAATAAGAGAAAACTCGACCTCATTACCATCATCTATGAAAATAATCTTGAATATCTTCTACTGTTGGAATTCGTAGAGACGAACACCATGCTCGTGCAGCGAAAGTCTAAAATTTTTGTAAATCCAACGGATCCATCCTGTAAACGAATATATTTATACGATAAATAAACGAGATAAAAGCATGAAACCCTTACAGTAAATCCAGGTTTGAGTTCATCACTAAGGTATCCACGCAAGTAGTTCTCCGACTGCAAGATCCAACTTCAGTGTATTGCTATCGTGAAAAAAGTTAGGAAATCTCACGAAAGCTCAAGAACTCCCAATCTCAAAATTAGGATTTATGTTTTCTAAAAACTTTATGTTATATTTACACTAGGTACATAAGAGAACCTTAATCCTAAAAATGGTTACTATCCAATATATGGGTCCAAAACAATTTTAGCCTAAATACCTTTATTAATATAACATAGATAATTAAATGTAAATCCAATTTAATTTAGGGGGAGTTTTCCAACTTAAGGGGAGTTAGTAGTTTTTATTTGAACTTGTTTTCGCGTCTTAGTATTTTGTCTAAAAAGGCAAAAGGGGGAGATTGTTGAGAAATTTATTCTTGGCAATAATTCATATTTTGTTATTTGCCTTTCTTGGGCACAAAATAAGTTAGAAAACTAGATTTAGGAATTTATTTATTTCCTAGTTTATGTATAAAACTTTATTTAGTTTCCTAGATTGTGATTAGGATTTGTTTTACTTGTTTACCAAGTTTAGTATTTTAGAATTGTCTATTTAAGACAAGAGAATCCTAAAGCTTAAGAGAAGTTTTTTACGCACGGAGACGCACGGATTTTGAAGAAGACGCAACGCAAGACGCACAACAAGGAAAGGACGTGAAGACTACTTGGAGCCACTGTTCGAGATTATCAAGTTCTTTGAAGTTGCGTAACCAACGGAGAAGATCTTTTCATCACGGCAACAAGTATTTAGTATCAAGTTTTTGATATTTTAGTTTTCATATATTACTTCATATTTTTTGTATTGATCGTGAACAAGATAGTAATATAGTTTTCGAGCTTGTACACTCAAGTTCACAAGTATTTTTACTTGTGAACTGAATTTAATTTGCTGTGTTCTTAAGTTTTATTTCTGCTGCATATTTTTATTTTAACTCTGGTTGATGTTGGTAGTCAGTGTTGGTTAACATTGATAACAACATCATAAAATTGAGACTTATTTTCAAAAACATAGGCCTTCAGATTTTACACACACACACACACACACACACACACACATATATATATATATATATATATATATATATATATATGATTAGCTTCAAATGGGAACCATGTCATTATATGTGAACATAGGGTCTATTATGGGCCTTAGATTTAATTAAATGGATGGATCAGATTTTTTGTGTATTTTCTTATTTGATTAAAAGTATTAGAATTGTCTAATAAAAGCACTACTGGTGTATATAATTAAAAATATTAATAAAGTACTGTGATTGTATAATAAAAGCACTAGTTCGTAGATTTGCATATAATGACGTGATTCTATTTGAACCCACCCCTATATATATATATACTATATATATATATATATATATATAATATATATATATATATATGAGAATTTTCACATATACATTCACTTTACCAATACCTCATGTATTAAAGCCATTGGATCTAATTCAGCTACATAAAAATTGAAATGATCTAACAGTTAGAAATTACATGGGGAATGGTACTCTTAAAGGTACCGTATAACTTCCCCTCTCTCTTTACTGGCGGGTAGGCCGCCAGCACTAATAAACAAATAAAAATAATTAAATTAATATTAATTAATAAAAAATTTTAGATAAAATTTAATTAATTAATAATTAAATTAAAAATAATAAACAAATAAAATTTTAGAGATAACCCAAAATAAATAATCCACTAATAAAAAAATCAAAACAAATCATTCAATAACAAAAAATCGTTTCAGCAATCGAATGTATAAAAATATAACTATCCATCTAAATCTCCACCATCTGGACTAC
>BMAC01000246.1:1467468-1484653 GCA_014905375.1 Phtheirospermum japonicum | reverse complement strand
ATTACTGCAGAAACCCTAATTTCAAATTAAAACGTAAATGAAAACCCTAATTATAAATTATTACCCTAAATTATTACATAATTTTTCAACATCCAAATAAATATTATACATAAGACATGAGTTTTAAATCTTTTAAACTAAGGTTTACAAAATAAATCTCAAAGTAGTTTTCAACTTGAGAAACATGAAAATATGATAATGGAGCTTGCAAGAGAATATGGTTTATATGGTTTTTTTGCGGTGAAAATGTGATAACAAGTAATTTTCGTATATATTAAAACTTATTAAATTAGGTTTCAACTATTGTTTGTACGCATTAAAATTTTTTTTTTAATTAATTTACACAATTTCGTGACAAATATTTTATACATATTAGTTTGAACAATTCATAAATCAAGAAATGAATTTTGTTAACAGAACTATGAATGCAAAACACTCTAATAAATAAGATCAAAAGATTTTTTATAAGAGTGAAGTTGTTAAAATCTTCGAAACTTTGTGGAGTTCTAATACGACTGACAACGCGTCTCACATTTGGAGTCTGCGGTTTAATCAATTCGAGAGAATAGCTAAATTATATTTATGATAAAAATATATTGAATTATATCACAACAATACTTGGGTTGATTGAAAATGTTTTGCATTTGAGTGTGATCCATTTACTATTTTGGTATTTGTAACTCATCGTTGCAGAACTGATTGACAACCTTTTGTGTTTCTAAAATTATGACCTATTGACAACCTTTTATAACTAATAGTTTTGATAAATTATAATTTGAGAGATGAGATTTATCATTTAGGCTGTCAAACATGAGACACTCTAATTAATAAGATCAGGGGTTAGTAGTGAAATCATATAACTCAATAAATCTTTTTGGAGTTCTGCGTCTCCCATTTAGAATTCACGATTTAAGCACTTCGATAGAAGGTTTAAACTATTGTGTGATTAACTTATATTGAATTGAATCACAACAATAATCGAGTGATTAAACATGATAGACATTGAAAGTTTATTGGAATACCAAACCTCATAATACCTCCATCTCACTTGAAAACTTCTATTTCTTACTTTTGTGGTTTTGTTTTTGGTAAATTAGTTAATTAGTTTATTTTATATTCATCGTTCGAATGACAAAAATATCTTCTTTTATAACTATTTAGATAAAAATAATTTATTAATAATATTACTTTTCAATTTCTGATATCTAGTTCTCGTGAAAATCGACCTTTCTAATTTCTTACTACATTTACACTATAAGTGCACTTGCGGTTAGATAGATTATAAAACACTAAAAGTTTTTATTACTCAAATCATAACACTTTCACATAAAACCTTGCATTAACTGAGATGCTTATTCCATCCACCTGTTTAATTAAAGAGAAAATTACAAGCCATATATGATAATTAAAACTTATACCTTAAACTTAATATAAATTATTACTCCAGGTCACAGCAATAGGGCTCTTAACAGAATACATGCCAGCTGAAACCCACTCTAAAGATCCAAAAGAAGATTTTGTTGGCATAGTCCCTTTACCTTTTTTCGCTTTAAAAGTCACTTTATAACTTAAATTTTCTCCCATTTTCCTAAATTTCAGAACTTTAGGCTGGACAGTAATAGAAACCCCTTCTGGCTCAATGACTTTCACAGAATAAGTGCTCACAGCAATCCCAACATTTGTTACTGTTCTGTTGTAAGTAGTTCCCGTAAACTTTGTACTGAAAATGACCACGAAAGAAGGGTAGTTTAAGTCGCCAAGCCGAAAATGAGAACCAGCTGGGCAAGTAAACTTTTCACCAGCAAAAAGTGCCATCTGTTCGGAGCTGTAATTTAGGCCGCACAAGTGGTCAAGATAATCGCTCGTCGATATGTTGTAAATCAGGCCCGGATCGGAGGCCCTCTCGGGATGAACGTGGCCCGACCCGAATACAAAAGGGTTTGCATATTTGGACCCATTGAGGGCCGCAGCAGCGTCAGATATTAAATTATTTTTGGAGTCGTGAACGTAAGCAGTTGTCATAAGGGCTGATTTTATCGCGGCCGGGGACCAATCCCTACGCAGGGATTTGAGAAGCGCGATTAGTCCGCTCACGTGTGGACACGACATGGAAGTGCCCGACAAAATATTAAACAAAACGCTCCTTTTGTCGCTTTCGAGCCTTGTCGGGCTAACATTCTTTGGCCACGCGGCTAAAATGTTAACACCTGGGGCTGTTACATCAGGCTTGAGAATATAGGGGTCAACCGAATTAGGTCCCCTGGAGGAAAACGCGGCCATGACCGGTGCGGGATATCCGTACACGTCCCCTGGGAATGTGATGCTAGCAGTTGTATTATTAGAGTGTATTGAATATTTGATGATGGCTTCCGAGTCTGAAGCGCCTAACGATATGGCTGGTAAAACGTGCGCATCTGCAAAAGTTTCTTCGCCTTGCTCCATGCTGTTTGCTAGTATCATCCCGGCTCCACCAGCTGCTTTCACTACTTGTCCTTTTTCAACTCTGCCAATATCTCCTCCTCTAACACAAATCACATTCTTTCCCTTCACTAGTGTTGAGGATAGCGAGCCGCTCTTGCAAAACATGGCGCCCCCGGTTTCATTGTATACCTGGTGAGAATAAAATCGAGGGGGAACTTTCATTTTCTCTTTAATTTTAATTAATTTTTTTTTTTTGAAAGAGGAAATCTTGTGTAGTCGTGTTGAATGTAACTTAGTCTAATTAAAAAAAATTTAAGCTGAGAATAAAATCAAATCGGAATTGATTGATATTAGTTGATAATAAATTATGCGTTGATCATTCTTAGATTTGTTTTGATTAATCAATATTTAAAAAAGAAAAGTCAACGTTACCAGTGGCAACTGCTTGGTGGGTTTGCCGGCAAATAGTGAGGCCCCTGAGAAAATCTGGCCGTCACCGAGTCGAACTTGAGCTACAAAACTACGATCGGTAGAGCTAGCAGCAACTGTCATCAACCATGGTGCAACATTGGTGACAGTATAACTATTGGGCCCTGAGTTTCCAGCTGAGGTCGACACGATAACTCCTTTCTTTATGGCACCAAATGCTCCGACAGCAACGGCACTATTGTAATATGGCCGTGCTGCGCCTCCTAAAGAAAGCGACAAAACGTCAATGCCATCTTTGACGGCTTGGTCCATGGCAGCTAATATATCTGAACCAGCACATCCCGATTCGTAACAAGCTTTGTACGCTGCAATTCTCGCTGTGTATCTCATGCCTGCAGCAGTGCCATTAGCCAGGCCAAAAATATTTGCACGTCCCACAAGATTACCACCTGCACTTAATTAAGTTCTCTTATCGTAATTAAATCGAGCCAATAAATTGGAGTTGGAAACACGTCCAAACATGCCCTAAATTTCCATTTATATATGTTGTAATTTTGTTTGGAGAAAAAACAAAACAAAAACATGCACCTGCAGTTGAAGAAGTATGTGTTCCATGGCCTTGAGAGTCACGGGCCGATCTGTAATCTGATGTTTCGTCTATTCTTCCATTATCGGACTCGTACCCTTTGAAAAATGCTGCAGCGCCGATAAGCTTCCTGTTACAATTTGAAGCTGTGAATTTTGTGCCAGCTTGGCATTTTCCTTTCCAACGACTAGGCACTGGAGTTAGGCCCGAGTCATTGAAGCTCGGGTGCTCGGGCCATATTCCCGTGTCAACAAGTCCAATAATTACATCGGAGCCTAGATTTCCAGCACTCCACAAGCCTTGTCCCTCGCGTAGGCCAAGGAACTGAGGCGAATGAGTGGTGTGGAGGGTGCGTAATTCGTCCCTGCTGGCGGATAGAAAGCCATCGACTCCTTTTAAGGACTCGAGGTGTTGCTCGGAGAGCTTTGCCGAGAAACCTGCAGCGTTATAGTTAAATGTAATTTGTAATTCCACAAAACACAAAACAATATACATAAATAATTATTATTATTATAATAATAATTAATGTCTTTAAAATTTCTAACAACCTGAAATGACAGTATTGTAGACGTAATGGAGTTGAGGATTATGAGCTGCATCTCGATCACTGGATATGCTGATGGATTCGATTATTTGCTCGTGCCATTTTCTTGAAGGCCCAAGAGAGGCATCTAATGCATTCATCTTTGCACTGTCCATATGAACCACATATGTACTAGTAGTAGTAGTCTGTGTGCCTAAGGCATCAGCATATGAGCTAATTAAAAAAACATTGAGAGTGAAAGCTAGGACTAGGAAGAATATGCTGAGTACCATTGTTGTTGCTAAAAGTAAATAAAAGACGGAGATGGTATTTTGTTACAAGACAAGCTCAACGCCTTTATAATTACCAGGTATATATGCAAAACATTTGTTTGAGTATTGCAGTTTATATAGAGTTCAATTTATGTCATCCCAAACAAGTTTCCACACTTCCAATTATATTAACCTTTTGACTTTAACTAATGTTTTTTCAATGCCCTACATACACTCCTCATTGAAATTTGAGTCCGAAAATGTCCGAATTAATTCAAAATACAAAATAGGTTTTATACTTAGATAATGATCCGTGCTTTCGCTGCAGGATATATATTATTAGTATTTGTTCAATTATTATTTTTAGATGAAAAAGAAAATGGCTTTTGTATATTTAAAATGATCAGTGTTAATCTTTATCGTCAATTGTAAAGAGTGAGGGTGAAAAAAGAAAAAAAAAATCAAATCAAATCAAACACACACACACAAAACACAAAACACAAAACTCGAAACAATAACCGGAACCGTCAAATGAAATTTAAAGAAACAAAATAAAAAAACATTTATAATCATCTTCAAGCACACACACACAAAAATAAAATTAAAAATATTATTATTATTATTATTATTATTAATATTATTAAGTTTTAATATATTTTTCTAATTATAATTTATTAATTATTAATATCAAATGTATTAAATAGGAGCATATAAATAAATATATGAAACAAGTATGAGAAAATGTGGTATAATTTGGAGGGAAGAAGCGTGATAAAAGAGGGACAAAAGAGAACAATGAAGTGAAAGTATTGTAATCCAAGTGGATACTCTTTTTTTGTACGGTTCAAATTTTTTATACACAATAAAAAAATTTATTACACCTAATCTCACACTCATATATTTTATCACATTATTAAATATTACTAAATATAATATAATAATATAAAAATACATAATTATAAAAAATACAATATAATAAAAAAAATTAATTTTATAACAAATAAAGATTCCTACTTATTTATAAGTTTACTCAAAATTATGAATACCTATGGATACCAGAAGAATTCAGAATTTCTTTCAAAGTAAACCTAGTACAAACAAGCCTGTCAAAAGATTCAGAATTTCCAAGTAAACCTAGTACAACCAACCCTAAAAGAAAGATAGCTGATGTCATTGTACCGACACGCAAAATTCTTAGTTACACTCATACTGCATGACGCAGAATTCATGTAAATCGAAACGTCATTACAGACAAACGATCATCAAAGTCAATGTGTACTGGTGAGGAGCTTTAATTTAGCAATACATCCATGAAAGTATTTTATTTTATTGTTTACATTAGCTGATGGGGTCAATAAAACTGTTGAGCTTGATTGTCGGTTGGAAGGTATAATTATAAGGAGATAACGTTACTTAATACAATTGAAATATTAAAATTTATCTTTATTTGTTAAGCATACTCCTATTATTAATACTATTAATTTATTTCTACAATTGAAATATTAAAATTTATCTTTATTTGTTAAGCATACTCCTATTATTAATACTATTTATTTATTTCTGTATGTTGTACGAATAATTATTTTAATATATAATTTTATATAATAATTAAATATTATTATTTTTGAATTAATTAGTTAATAATTTTAATAATTAAATAAATAATTATATATAGGAGTTAAGCAACACACACATACACACATATAATGTTTTTCAAAAATCGAATATTATAAAAAAATATTTAATTTTGTTCATGAAAAATTATTATTGGACAAAATGTATTTTACAACCGTAATGTTTTTAATACTTTTATCCTTATCATCACTAATTGAAATTTTAAACATTTCTGGTTGGTCTCTGTTGATATAGTTAGTCATGACTGAAAATCGACTTCCCCAAGATAAGTTCAACATGAGAGAGAGAGAGATCGTTCTTGACTTATTTATTGATTGACATTGCATATGACACGATCACTATAGTGGTTGTTGGAATTCAAAAGGGCAACCTAAAATCAGATAGTGGTACAGTCATTCGACAAGTAAGTTCAATATTAAAACTAAGAAATCTGGATATTTCTCTAATAAATCACTTCGATTACCAAATATTGAACAAGTTAAATAATTATTAAAAAAATTGAAATCACTTCAGATCAATAACACAAATTTAATGCAGTGTGAACGGGGTCAATAATTTACAGAAAACTCAGCTTAACTTCAGCAACTTTTCTCTTCTTTATTGCGTTAAATGGAATAGCGAAAGTAGATGACAACAAACTTATTGAGTGGCCGAGGGAGTCGAAAATTCAACCCACTTTGAAGAATGACAACAAAATGAAGGTAATTAGAACTCCTACCACTACAAAAATAATGCTTAAGAGGGACGATAAAAATCGTCCCTATAAATGCCATTGTCGTTGCATTAATTATGTAGGGACGACATGTCCTCCCAAGAAAGTCCTTCTATAGATATCTTGCTACTGATATATAGTAACGACACTCATCGTTCCTAATACTTAAATGACAACAGGCACGACTTATCGTGTCAATATCTGTCCTTCCTATTGTGTTACACATATTTGAACGACATGTCTTTCAAATTCTAACGTTGCTAATGGTGTTGTTCAAGAAAAAAGTCGTTGCAAATGGTCCTCGTTGCAAATGGTCCTTACACTACTACAAAAATAGCTTTTACATCGGTTATTTTAAGCGTTTAACATCGGTTCTGCAACCGATGTATTATACTACATCGGTTCTCTAGGAACCGATGTAAAAACATGAGAATTCCGATGTAAACATCGGTAAAGTCACATCGGTTATTTAACAGTTGATGCAATATGTGAATCAACTTACGTCGGTCAATTAATAACCGATGTAAAATAACTCTTTTTTTTGGAGTTTTGCGTCGAAAATTTGTAACCAATTTATTTCACACAACCCAACCAAACAATAAGCAGACAATACCGAACAATTCACGCAAAAATAAAATCAAGAATATAATCCATTAATAATCCATCCAACCAAATTAGATCCCGACTCAATCCGAACTATGAAAAATAAAATTCATCAAAACAAGCTGTATAATTCAAAAAATGAAATACGTATGGCATACACAAAGTTCTAAACAAATAGTAAAATCAGGACATACATTCTTATCTATAGTGAAACTAAAAATCCATGAATCGAGGATCTTGATATAGAGCTGAAGGGTTGAGTCAGAACTTTGACCAGCGACATCACTTGCAACGGAACCCTCACCAGGATGCAAATTCTCCATGTAACTTCAGAAGCAAGAAATGTCTGCAACAATTAAGACCATAAGCAAATTGGACAGGTAAAAAGACAATCACCAATATAAACAAAAAATTAAAGAAACAAACCCATGAAATTCCAGGATCCAGATGTCCACAGTAGGAATCAAAATAACTACTGATGAGGAGCATAAAACTTATGTTTGGCAAGCGAACCAGTCACCAACTATAATTCATCACCCCAATAAGTTATCTCTTACCTTTTTCGAGAAACACATTACTTTATTTTTAAAATGAAGAAATGAAGCAAACAAATTAATAGCAAAGCAAATCATCATTCGTGATCGAAACTACTCCACATCCGATGAAAAAACAAAAGGAAGTAATTTTCCCCCAACCAAGCAAAAACAATAGGGGTTGCCGTCGACAGGTGGACCAAGATAGAACAATTGAAGTGAAAACAAAAATTATAAGCATAGAAAGAGAAATTCAACAAACAATACGAAAATACTCTCAAAATAATAATAATAATGGATATGTTCGAATAAAACTGGTTCATGCCATGAATATAAGTACATGTTTATGGAATTAAAGAAAAGTTTTTTAAGTTGTGCTTGGTCCGGAAGCGGGAACCATGTCTTCAAGTGGTGTATCCAGCTCTGAAGAGAGTTTAGCGGACATGATGGCTCGACTTGGACATGATAGCCACCATTTTGCGTTCAGGGGTTGCTTCATGTCGCCTTTCCAGGTGCTGAAAGGGGTCAGCTGGTTGACGATGGCCTTCACGTCGGGGTTATAGGTGACGTTCATGGCTGTGAACTGTTCCTTAACTATCCCTACAGCTTTGTGGACCCATTCCCTGCTCCCCATAGTCATCTTGCCAAGGTATAAGGTCGATTTCCTGAAGGCCTTGATCAATTCCTCTCGGTATGTACTCATAAATCTCTGGCCCACCTCGCTCAATAAGAAGGTTCGTCGACCCTCGGTGATGCTTTGTTTGCGAGCTATCTGGATTTGTTCTTCTTTATCCCGCACGCTCTCCTCAAGCTTTTGGATCTGTTCTCGGAGTTCATTGGCTATGCGGGCTGTCTCGTCCTTCAGGCTGGCCACTTGGCTTTTTAGGATGTCGTTCTCCTCCTCGCTTGCACTTAGCTGCTTGCGGGCCTGGTCTAGCTCGACTTGCATTAGTGAGAGCTATTTTGTTTGTTGTTCGGCCGGTGTGGTTATCTCCTCACATGTTTTCTGGAGTTCGCCGTCTGCGGAGCGGGCTGCGAGTTGGATGGACACCGTGGAGAATAGAGTATTCAACTATTTGAGCATAAAGAAAAGAAAACGTACATGGTTAGTATTTAAGTGTTACCGGATAGTCTGAAGGTCATATTGGAGATTGGGGATATACCTGGGTCAGGGTGCATTCTTGAAGAAGTGTTCTTATGGAAGCTGCATCCTAGCAATTGGCTAGGTCTTTCTCCAAGTTCGGAGAGTTGGATGTCAAGCCACCAAAGGTCTTGCGAAGTCGCCTTCTCTTCGGAGCCGGCGAGCTGGGTTTTTTGGCAGATGGTCGGATAGGTCATTTTCCCTTTGAAGTTTTTCTGGCTGGTTGGGCGTCTTTGACTTCCGGGTTAGTTTCTGCCTCAAATGCTTCATTCAGCACCTCGTCTACGTTGGGGAGAGAAGGCAGAGGTGCTGAGGTGACCTCAGGTTGTGGCTCGGTCTATGCCCCGATTTCCACCGAGCTCGAGGAGACACAAGCATAGCAAAAGGCATTTGTAAACATGAATGTGGTGTTAGTATGGAATGTGATTATTCAGACATTGGTGCAATATTTTATAACATGAGAGACCTACCAAACTCTGATTTGGTTAGTGCAAGACCCGGGTCAATAGGGCGAGAATCAATGCCCACGTATCTGAAGACTTTAGACCGGATGGTAAGAAGCACCAAGTCAAACGAGCGCTTACTCCACTCCGCGAGCTGGTCAGAATACTTTTTATATAAAATGGGGAAATGTTTAAGGCTGGGGGGATTGGATTGTTTTGGAGTATGGTCTTGCACTCGGTTATGAAGGGCCATTCCTTAGTATTAGGTATAAAAAAGAAATTCTTTATCCACTCTGGAACTTTATTGGAAGGGTTCAGTAAGAATCGGGTTCTGCCAGTACGAGCAAAGAGATAAAAAAAAGTGGCTCTGGTATTTTATTTGAAAATAAAAATGAAAAAAGTCGAGGTCGGGCTGAGTGTTATAATATTTACACAATATGATATAGCCCGCTAGATATTTCATGGAATTGGGAGTCAGTTGTAAAAGGGGGACTTTATACAGGAGGGAGATTTCGATATAAAAGTGATGCGGGGGAAATCTAAGGCCTGCCTTAAGTAGCTCGTCAAAGAGAGTTACATGGTTTGGAGATGGGTTTAAAGGGTCTTGATGAAGAATATCGGGTAAGACCATCTGTGCCGTCTGGGGTATGTTAAGTGTTTGTTGAAATACCTCTAGTATTTTTGGATCGAGGAGCAGCCAATAGTTATCCTTGACTGGCTTGGTCGAGAGGGATGAGGGAGGTAGGTCGGTAGCATCTATGGAGCGAGCTAAAGTCACGGGATTCTCAAGAAAGTGCTCCCAAGAAGCTGGAACAGTAGGTTTGTGTAAAGGGATACCCTCTGTGATATTTGGGAGGGCTAAGGGGATGGGAGAAGAAGTTTCTGGTTCTGGGAGGATAGGAGTGTTAGTAGGAGTCTTGGTTTGGGATTCTAATTCCGGCTGAGGGACATCACCTTCTGGTTTGTCACAGGGGCCGGAGACAGGGGAGGAGGGCTGGTTGCGTCTCCTCTTAAGGATATAGGGGTTTTCAGTAGGGTTGGAATCGGGTGAGAGGGTTGATTTTTAGAAATTGGGATTGGGGGATGCTAATTCCGTTATAAATCAGAAAAACAGCATAAAACACAACAATTCAGTAAATGCAGCAGATACAATATACAGACGCCTTATTTACGCGAATTGAAATCAGTGTAATAAGTGAAGAGAAAATTGGAGACTTACCCATTTTTCGGTATCCTGGAGGTCGGCGACGAGAGGTGAGTTGTTGATAATTTTCTGATAATTGAGGAGTAGGCGAGCTTTGTTGTAGAGTGAAAATGGCGTTCTTTTTGCTTGAGTTTGTGTAAAGTGACGGGTGAGGGAAGAGAAAGGGGTTTTTGTGTTGGGCGGCGTAAAAAGCGGATGGGATAGGTAGGAGCGGGAAAGTTGGTAGGGTTTCAAGGAATGTTTTGGGTCTTTTATTTTGAGCCCACTGTATTTATTATACTACGAGAAAATGGGAGAGTGACACGTGCCCGACACGGTGTCAGACTGCATTTAATGAAACTTAAAAGGGATGGGATGGGTAAAGGAAGGCGTGTTTTGACTTTTGGGGCTGTTTATGATTGCGTTTTTGAAATTACTGAGTCCGAATATAACTTCAGGTCATGGGATAAAAGTTGTATGGTTTCAGGTCGTCATATATAAAGTTTGGGGACTTGGTCTGGGGACTCGTGGGTCCTCTCTTACGAGGTGATCATTTTATCTTTAAATAACGAGCGAGTTCAGCGAGCTGGTATTTTGGAGGTCGCATGCATACTTGGTAATATACCGTGGGATGTTTGATATTATGGCTCAGTGGGTCGAGCGGGGTGTTCTAAAAAATGTATTGGTAAGGTGGAATGGTGATTTATTTATGTGTTCATGTTTTGTTATTGTTTTAATGGTTGTTCTTTTTTAATTCTTCTTTACATGTCCTACCTGATTTCGTGTCTCAATCAGTTAGAATATGGGGGATTAGCTGATACGGATCTAAATGTCCATACTTGATATTATTTGATATATGTGGGTATTTGTAGTAAAGCGACCTCATTTCCTAGAAGGAGCATTTCTTCTGGGAGGTGAGCGAGCTGTATTGTTTCTTTGGAGAGGTGGGCGAGTTGGTTTGTAGAGTAGCGACCTGGAGTATGAGGACGAGTTCTCATATAGGGTCGTGACCTCTTATGTTTTGTGTAGAGTGTTTGAGATCGGTTATGGTATTTGTGAATATCAATCCCACGGGCTTAATATGGATAGTTTATGGGGTCCTGGCGGGGAATAACAGGCCCAGGCCTATTATGGTAAGAGATCTATTATTCATGGGAACTTAGCATACAGGAGGAATCCTAGTTCTAAGTCGGTTCTAGTGTCATGGTATTTATGGAATTATGATGGGAGAAGGAAACCATTTGCTTGGGGAATACTTCTCTTGTCTCTATAAAAGGGGTACATACCTCTCATTATTTTGATCTGGCTTTTATCATATTTTGGGCTTTTATATTACCACTTACTTTTGACTTAAGTATCGGAAGACCTTCACGGGTCTGACATCCGACTCGTCTGAAGGTGCTGTTTTGCAGGATTGGAGAGGTCGATAGGAGGATCGTTGAAGGTTTAGCAGATCACTAAGACGTTTTTGGAATCTATGTCAGGTAGCTGATTTCTATTATGAGGTTAGTACCCCATATTCTTAGTAACCAATCTTTTTTGTTTTATCAGTATTTTTATAATTTTGAAAGTTATTTAGGTTTTTTCATAATTAGATAAACCTCAAGGTAATTTTTGTAATTATTCTTTTTTAATCATATATGATCCACACACATTACCTTCACCTCCTCAATTTCAAGTTTTCCTTGATAGCGTCAACCTTGGACGCAAGCCTCAACAAAGTACATCCGCCACCTACCACAATTCCTTCTTCAACAGCCGCCTGCAAAATAAGCAACCACCATTATCTCGTTATAACAATTCAAGAGTTAGCAAAAAATCAACATACTTGGTATTTCATACTAAAAATATATTCTTACAATCGTATGGCCAACAAGCTCAAGTTGTGCAGGTTGCGTAAGTATGCCATCAGGTCTCGGATATATGGTGGGACCCACTTGCAGGAGATTCGAATCCCCAAGCCTATAACTCCTATTTGAGATCCAAAGGAATATCAATAAAAAATATTCAATTCTCAGAATATATCAAAATGCAACTCAAAATAATTTTGTTTGTACATGCAAAGTATAAATGCATAAAATAATTGAAATTAAATTTGTTTATTTTAGAAGAAAATATAAATCTAACTTCGTAATATTCTAAGTAACTTCATAAATATTTAAAACCAAGAAAATCATATAGTTGGGCTATAATCTTTCTTTTTTTTTAACTCAACCTCAGGGGTACTTTTTATAGCTATTCCAAAGTAAAATGGAAAACTTCAGTTACAATTTATAATAACCCACAAAAAAACAACGATGAGAATGTAATAGCTTCAAAAATAAAATAAAAGATAAAAATAAATAACTCTACAACACACTGTTATCTCATATATAACTCGAGCAAGATAGTGTTACAGTACGAAAAAAGGAAAGATTTGCTGCTACTTTGAAATGTGTAGGTTTTGTATTTCGATACGTAATGCTTCGAGTTGTCCTTCAATAGCTTTTAATTCGTCGAGAATACCCAACAGTTTATTCACTCGAACTTGCACTATTTCTTGATATGGTTTGCCAACGAGCACCACAAAGTTGTTTAAACTGTTGGTAGCCTCAGAGAGGTTCTTTCCATTTTACTTTTGAAAACCCTCTAGTTAGGTCTGTCAAGAAAATGAGAAGAAGAAAGAAAAGAGAGCTTCAAGAAACACATGCAAACACATGTAGTAACAGTGATGAAAAACCTTACACACACAAAAAAAAGAGGGACTATTGTACTACTACCAAATAAATTAATCTCGAGTGAAAACAGACAAAAAGGACAAAAAAGTCAGTTAGGGGCAACATAGGGAGACAAGTAGAAAAAATCAACAGACGCTATTTTCGGGTTTCGTTTTCAGAAAGATCTAGCAGATTATTTATTTGTGTGTGTTGATATAAAGCACGCCTGCTGTTTCCTGTGATAAAAGTTGTCGTGTAATCAAACACACTCCACCAAGTTGTGAAATAGTCATTTTTTCCAATTTAAAAAATAAACAAAAAAATTGAAGTATTTCTTATTCTATTTAAAAATAATTAGTGATTATCGGAAAAAGGATACAATGACGATAAAGAAAGTGAAAAAGATAAAAAGGCACAGTTAAAAAAAGTTGCTACGGAGATTAAAATTTTAAGTGATGAAGAATCTCTACAAAGCATTAGAAACAAATCCGCGAAGAAACTGTTAAACTCAAACAAGAAACAAAAAAGTTTGGCTTGAAATTCAAAAAGAGAAAGCATGATGGACCTTGGAAATAATGTGTTTCACCTTGATTCATTCAACGTTTGATCATGTAATATCGAAAAAAAATGATGGAATTTCTTAATGGTTTAGTAAGTAGTTTTAGTCTCACAAGAATCTGTTAGAACTATTACAAAATGTTACGAGCACAAACAGGAAAGTAACAAGAAATATCACAAAACTGGAAATAACAAACAAAACATAATATGTATAAATAAGTCGAGTCGAGTCGAGCTCTGTCCGCAAGACGAAATAGCCCCGGTAGTGCCCTTCGATTTTGGCTATTCGTCCCCAAAGATAAAACGACTACGTCCCTGATATCACAGCACCGTAAGTATCAGGGCTCCGGCGAACTGGAAAAATCTGGAATGAGCTATGTAAAACAAGAGTGCAGAAATCGAAATATGATAAAACAGTATGCTGGGAGTTCTTGGAATTCAGGTGTTATGCATATGGAAAATCTGAAACAAATACAGGAGTCTCACCCTTTTATAGGGTTTCAAATTAGGGTTGGTTACAGCCTGAATTAATGTCATTAAGACATTCAAAAACGTCTGGCATCTGACAGCATGAACCTGGACAGGTTAAGCGTGCAGATACGTTGCTGTTTGAATTCAAATGTTTGGAAATGTCTGACTGGTCAGGTGCCAGACATTACAAAACGGTCAGGAGTTACTTGGGGTCAAAAAACCACATGTGGCTAAAAGGTTATTCAGGGTTGAATCAGAACCCGGCCCCACACGGACCATCACAATCAGACCAGCCAATTCGAACCAATTGCCCAAGACCCAAGACCCAAGTCCCAGGCCCAGGACCCAGGACCGAGGTCCGGGTCCGGGACCGGGCTCGGGCTCGGGCTCGGGTCTGCTCGGCTCCGCCATCGGCTTCGCCGAAGGCGGACTGGCGAACCCAAGTCCAAGAGCCCGCGTGAGCTTCGTTTACACAAAGCCCACAACACTCTCTAGCCCACTTGTTGTCCAATCATTAAAAGTTAAACACTTTTAAACTCCCTTCCACATTGAATAACTATCAATGTGGGATAAACGAAAAGGCATAAAAGCACCTATTCAACTTCCAAACACCATTTCTCACTCACCAATAAATGGATTTGAGAAATTCAAAAAGTTATAATTATCTACACGACACGTAGATTAAGCTTATACAATTCGTTAACAAGAATTTACGCTGTACCATTAAATTAGAATTAATCCAATTTACAACAATCCCCCACATGAGTGATCAACTCCAAAAAGTCATGCATGAATGCAATTACATAGCTCAGTTCTTAAGATACAATAGAGAATAGGGATAGGTGGCTTGTGGCCTTGAACCCTCCTTAGTTAATACTACCGAGCATACCAGCGGATTAGTGAACATAATTCTTGAACTATTCCCCTTTGTGTATACTAAACAATAGTACCAACCCACTAAGGTCTCAAAATTCTTCCGTTCTCACGTTTGTGTCCGTTCTGGCCATGGAAAACTTCTTTGGTTTCATAAGCTTCAGTAGAAGCGGCCCTCACTTCTCGCTTACATAGGTGATTCTTCAAATTAGCATTCTGTAATACTCAAGTCAAAGACCTGCACAAGAATCATTAAAAATTAGAGATTTAATCTCACCACGTGACAGATTATAAACTCTACTTTTGCGTTAAGGAATAAGTTCCTAGAGTTTTACTTAACCAGACTCTTGCAGTTTAGTTTTCCCATTGAACCAAGTTTGTGGGATCTCCACTCATCATGGTTGGGTTTCCACTACAATAATCTTTAAGAWGTGGATTTCACTCTCATTCCTTCTAGCAACTTGTACATCTGATCTCGAGCTATGTTCTTAGTGAATGGATAATCCCACTCGATAATCGATGTCTCACGGTGTTGTGTCTCCGATGAATATGTCGAGACTTTCCGTTATACAAACCACTTCTTGCCCTCCCAATAGCAGCTTGACTATCGCAATGAAGCATAACAGGCGGCACGGGTTTCTCCCAACATGGAATGTCTTCTAAAAAATTACGAAGCCATTCTGCTTCTTCACCCGCTTTGTCCAAAGCGATGAACTCAGATTCCATGGTGGATCGGGCTATACATATCTGTTTAGTGGATCTCCAAGAAACAGCTCCTCCCCCTATTACAAACACATATCCACTTGTAGACAAAGAGTCCTTTGTGTCGGATATCCAGTTTGCATCACAGTAACCTTCAAGTAACCTGGGGTGTCTTCCAAAATGTAGCCCAAAGTTTAGAGTATACTTTAAGTATCTCAAAACTCTCACAAGCGCTTTCCAGTGTTCTCCACTTGGGTTGCTTGTATATCGACTCAGTTTGTTTACCGAGCAAGCTAGACCAGGTCTTGTACAGTTGGAGATGTACATCAAACATCCAATGATCCTAGCATAGTCCTTCTGAGTAATAGGATCGCCTCTGTTCTTACTCAAGTAAACGTCGAGTTCCATAGGTGTCTTTGCTGGAAGACTATCGTGTGCATTGAATTTCTTGATCACTTTCTCAATGTAATGAGATTGTGACAATACAATTCCATCTGGAGTTCTAATGATTCTTATGCCAAGAATAGTGTCAGCAACTCCTAGATCCTTCATGTCAAAATTTCTTTTTAGCATGAGTTTCGTCTCGTTAATCGCTCGTAGGTTGCTGCACATGATTAACATATCATCTACATAAAGACATACTATAACAAATTTGTCATTATTATTCTTAATGTAGACACACTTGTCMCACTCGTTTATCTTGAAACCGTTTGACTTCATCACTTCGTCAAATTTCAAGTGCCATTGTAAAGGTGCTTGTTTCAAGCCATATAATGACTTAACCAGTTTGCACACCTTTCTTTCTTGTCCAGGTTTAACAAAACRTTCGGGTTGTTCCATGTAGATTTCCTCTTCTAACTCGCCATTTAGAAAAGCTGTTTTTACATCCATTTGGTGAATCTCTAGATTGTGCAAAGCAGCAATCGCTAGAAGCACCCGAATTGAGGTAATTCTCATCACAGGAGAGTATGTATCAAAGAAATCATAACCCTCCTTTTGGAAAAATCCTTTCACGACCAAACGAGCTCTATACTTATCGATTGATCCATCGGCTCTGAACTTTCGTTTCAGAATCCATTTACTTCCTAAAGGTTTACAACCTTCAGGTAAATCAGTCAGAATCCAAGTATGGTTCTGCATGATCGAATCGATCTCGCTCTGTACAACTTCCTTCCAAAATGAACTACCAGTCCGTGAGAAAGTTTCTTTCAAAGAATTTGGTTCTTCATCCAACATGAAAACCACATAATCAGGACCGAAGTCCTTCGCAACTTTAGCTCGAGTACTCTTCCTTGGAGTAGGAGCTTCAAGTTCTGAACCAGGTCATTTACGAGACTTAGGTTCAACCCCCACAAGTTCTTGACTTGTAGTTCCTTCAGCATTACCAGTATTAGAACTGGACGC
>BMAC01000246.1:1452271-1467028 GCA_014905375.1 Phtheirospermum japonicum | reverse complement strand
ATCACTTCGAATAGATTTGATTTTGCAGTTAAGTTGATTTTCGGCTTCATTTTTGAAGTTCTTGAAAGCTTCAATAGCTTCATCTTTACCTCTCAAAAGATAAAGGTAACAGTATCTTGTGCAATCGTCAATAAAAGTAATAAAATACTTTTTACCACCTCTAGTTTGCACAAACTTTAAATCACATACATCCGTGTGAATTAATTCTAAAGGTGTCGTGCTCCTTTCTAACGATTTGAACGGCAACTTAGTCATCTTTGCTTCTACACAAATTTCACACTTACTTTTATTAACAAATTCATTTACCTTAAGTAAATTGAGATTTGATAAACGTTTTATTGCATTTAGATTAACGTGGCCTAATCTACAATACCAGAAATCAGAAGCAATTTTATTAATGACTTGTTTTGGGCGTATAGCCATTACACTTAGTTTGAACAAACCATCCGCAAGGTAACCCTTACCCAGAGGTGTTCCAAATTTCGACAGTACAAACTTATTAGCCTCAAATACAAGTCTAAAGCCACGACTAACTAGTATTGAACCAGAGACTAAGTTCTTCCGGATGTCCGGAACGTGCAGCACCTCATTCAGAGTGATCTCCTTGCCGGAAGTCATTTTGAGGACAACCGTACCAGTACCAGCAACTTTCGAAGAAGCTTGATTTCCCATGTTCAATTTCCTTTACTCACAAGGAAGGTATTTGGAGAACAAGCTCCGATCATCACACACATGGGCGGTTGCAGCAGTGTCGATAAACCATTGACCACGGTTCTCGATCATGTTAGCTTCTTCGTTGATAACCGCAACGAGATCATCATTAGTTAGCTCTCTCTCGGCAATGTGTGCACTTGCCCTAGCTTTCTTTTGCTTTGGCTTGCGGCAATCCTTTGACATGTGTCCAGGATAATTGCAATTGTAGCATTTTCCTTCGAACTTCTTAGAAGAAGGAGCTTTAGGCTTCGAGTTGCCGGGACGCTGCCTTTTCTTCGAGTTCTCTCCTCGTTCAAGCAAATTCACCCGAGGTTCATCCGAACTTTTCGGATTCTTGTATTGAACACGAACTTCGGATTTAATTCGTACCTTCCGGATAACGTCTTCAAGAGACATCGCCTTTCGTTTATGTTTGAGGTACGTCTTGAATTCTTTCCAGCTTGGTGGAAGCTTGTCAATCATGGCAGCGGCCGTGAAAGCATCCGGGAGAATCATCCCCTCGGCGTGGACATCATTCACCAGCATTTGGAACTTTTGAACTTGTTCCATAATCGGGCGAGAGTCCACCATCTTGTAGTCCATGAAGTTTATGACTACAAATTTCCTAGTTCCAGCCTCGTCGGAACTATATTTTTTCTCAAGTGCCTCCCAAATTTTCTTGGAGGTCTTTACATCCGAGTACACATTACTCAGGCTATCTTCTAGGCTACTTAAAAGAAAACCTTTACATAGATAGTCCTCATTGTGCCAATTATCATAGGCAGCGTGAACATGGAAACTAGTTTCGTCCATGTCCGGAGTAGGTGGTTCATCTTCCTTCACGAAATTGGCGAAACCAAGTATCGTGAGGTAGAACAGCATCTTTTGTTTCCACCTCTTGAAGCCTTCCCCATTGAATTTTGGAGGCTTCTCCGCCGCGGGCATGATTCGAGAGGAGTGCACCGGCGCATTCATCGTTGGTACAAAAGTCCCCACCGAACCCGTTGAATGGGTATTCAAAACAGTTGAATCTGTTTGGGGAGCAGTTGCAAACAAGCTCGGAACTGAAGTTCCCGTCATCCCAATGGGATGGGTCACAGCCGGAGCTGGCATCGTTTGGACCGAAGTCCCTATCCCAAAAGGGATCGTTCCAACAGCCGAAGCTGTGGATGAGTTCGACTGAGCCATGCGCTTCGTCAATGTCTCGAGTAAGAAATCGAGTGTTCCTGGGTTGAGAATGATCTCATCTTGAGTGGTGTTCAAGATTGGCGTAGACATACCAATGGTCCTGGTGTTCGTGACTGCGGGGGCAGTGTTCGTCGTCGAAAGGGTGGAGGTGATGGCCGGGATAGTGTCGCTCGTCGGAGTGCTTGAGGTTGACATCCTTTTCCAGTCAGGGATATTACAGAAAATTAAAAAAATTAGAGAATATTTCGTCTTGCGATTGTTAGAACTATTACAAAATGTTACGAGTACAAACCGAAAAATAACAAGAAATATCACACAACTGGAAATAACAAATAAAATAGAATATGTATAAATAAGTCGAGTCGAGCCGAGCTCTGTCCGCAAGACGAAATAGCTCCAGTAGTGCCCTTCGATTTTGGATATTCGTCCCCAAAGATAAAACGACTACGTCCCTGATATCACAGCACCGTAAGTATCAGGGCTCCGGCGAACTGGAAAAATCTGGAATGAGCTATGTAAAACAAGAGTGCAGAAATCGAAATATGATAAAACAGTATGCTGGGAGTTCTTGGAATTCAGGTGTTATGCGTACGGAAAATATGAAACAAATACAGGAGTCTTACCCTTTTATAGGGTTTCAAATTAGGGTTGGTTACAACCTGAATTAATGTCATTAAGACATTCAAAAATGTCTGGCATCTGACAGCATGAACCTGGACAGGTTAAGCGTGCAGATACGTTGCTGTTTGAATTCAAAGTCAGGGTTGAACCAGAACCCGGACCCCACACGGACCAGCCAATTCGAACCAATTGCCCAAGTCCCAGGCCCAGGACCGAGGTCCGGGACCGGGCTCGGGCTCGGCTTCGCCGAAGGCAGACCTGCGAACCCAAGTCCAAGAGCTCGCGTGAACTTCGTTTACACAAAGCCCACAACACTATCTAGCCCACTTGATGTCCAATCATTAAAAGTTAAACACTTTTAAACTCCCTTCCACATTAAATAACTATCAATGTGGGATAAACGAAAAGGTATAAAAGCACCTATTCAACTTCCAAACACCATTTCTCACTCACCAATAAATGGATTTGAGAAATTCAAAAAATTATAATTATCTACACGACACGTAGATTAAGCTTGTACAATTTGTTAACACGAATTTACGTTGTACCATTAAATTAGAATTAATCCAATTTACAACAGAATCTTCCTTCTAATCAACAAGTTTTAGGTCGCTAGTATGATACTTTTTCAAAATATTTAACTATTACCAATAACAGTTATAATATAGAATTGTTCGACACAAATTTAAATTGTTTAATATTAAATTTCATTGGAGATATTAACTAAAAATATTAAATGAAATTAAATTAAATAAAAATAGTAAAAAAATATTGGATACACAACGCACGTGCATTTTACTAGTCATAATAAAAACATGATTCCAAAGTTGATAAGTTGTGAGTTATGTGAGCACCCCTTTTTTTTCTCTTCCTCTTTCTTAATTATTTTTGAGTCACTTCAAAGAATTGATCAACATAATTTCTACTATATTGTCTAGGCTCTAGTGCAGGTTTTTGGCAGGTTTGTGATATACAGTTATTAAATTATACGTTCATAAAATATAACTTTTAATATAATCATATTTATTACACAAACATTTAAGTAGGAGTCGGGTGCACTATACATTGTACACCCAATGCATGGTATAATAATTTTATTTTTGGTACATTATGTTGGCCACTTTCCAAAAAAGGTACGTGATGTTGGCCAGCATCAAACTACATACATTAAGTTGGCAAATTTATCAAATTTGGTACAAAAAAAGCCCAATCGGGCTTTGATGCTTACATGTCATGATTTAATCATTTCTTATCATTTTTAATTTAAATTTTAATTTAAAAATTAATTTGAAAACTGATTTCTTATCATTTTCAATTTAAAAATTAATTTAAAAATTAATTTCTTATCATTTTAAAATTAATTCAAAAGTTAATTTAATTTAAGAATTAATTTAAAAATTAATTTCTTATAATTTTTAATTTAAAAGTTAATTTATTATCATTTTAAAATTAATTAAAATTTTAATTTAATTTAAAAATTAATTTCTTATCATTTTTAATTTAAGAATTAATTTCTTCTCATTTTAAAGTTAATACAAAAGTTAATTTAATTTAAAAATTAATTTCTTATCATTTTTAATTTAAAAATTAATTTCTTCTCATTTTGAAATTAATTCAAAAGTTAATTTAATTTAAAAATTAATTTCTTATCATTTTTTATTTAAAAATTAATTTTTAAATTAATTTTAAATAAGAAATTAATTTTTTAATTAATTTTTAAATTAAAAATAATAAGAAATTAATTTTTAAATTAAATTAATTTTTTAATTAATTTTAAAATGATAAGAAATTAATTTTTAAATTGAAAATGATAAGAAATCAGTTTTTAAATTAACTTTTAAATTAAAAATGATAAAAAATGATTAAATCATGCCATGTAAGCACTTGGGCTTTTTTTGTACCAAATTTGATAAATTTGCCAACATAATGTATGTAGTTTGATGCTGGCCAACATCACGTACCTTTTCTGGAAAGTGGCCAACATAATGTACCAAAAATGAAATTTTCCTGTGGATTCTTTGAGGCAGCAAATTGTCTGAGATTCGTTCAAACCTCACTTCTGCTCAATTTGGTTAAGTATGTTTACCATTTATTTGCTTATGGGCTTTGCCTAATACGACCCTGGTTTTTCACTTCCCATCACCATGAGAGAGAGAGAAGGACCAGATATTTCATAATTAACTAATGTAAAAGAAATGACTTTATAGTACAACAAAATCGTAGTACAACATCGTCATATCATAATTTTAGATCACCATAACACTACACGTAGAACATTGCATCAACCGAGATGCTTATTCTCAGGCATTCCACTCCACCTGTTTAATTAAAAAGAGAAGAAAACTAGTATATGATAATTAAAACTTATAATTAATAATTATTACTAGATCCAGGTCACAGCAATTGGGCTCCTAACAGAATATTTGCCAGCTGAAACCCACTCTACAGATCCAAAAGAAAATGTCGCAGGCATAACCCCTTTACCTTTCTGCACCTTGAACGTCACATTATAACTCATTTTTTCTCCCATTTTCCCAAATTTCAGAACTGTAGGCTGAACAGTAATAGAAACCCCTTCTGGCTCAATGACTTTCACAGAATAAGTGCTACTCTCAGGATTCCCAACATTTGTAACTGTTCTGCTGTAAGTAGTTCCCGTAAACTTTGTGCTGAAGATGACCGAAAAAGAAGGGTAGTTTAAGTCGCCAGGCTGAAAATGAGAAGCAGCAGGACAAACAAAACTTTCACCAGCAAAAAGTGCCATTTGCTTGGAGCTGTATTGTAGGCTACACAAGTAGCCAAGATAATCGCTCGTCGATATGTCGTAAATCAGGCCCGGGTCGGAAGCCTTCTCGGGATCAACGTGGCCTGACCCGAATACAAAAGGGTTTGCAGATTTGGACCCGTTGAGAGCCGCTGCCGCGTCGGATATTAAATTATTTTTGGAGTCGTGAACGTAAGCCATTGTCATAAGGGCCGATTTTATCGCGGCCGGGGACCAATCCCTGCGCAGGGATTTGAGAAGCGCGATTAGTCCGCTCACGTGCGGACACGACATTGAAGTGCCAGACAGAATGTTGAACGAAACACGCCTTTTGTCGCTTTTGATCGGCGTCGGGCTAACATTTGTTGGCCACGCAGCTAAAATGTCGACACCCAGCGCGGTAACATCGGGTTTGAGAATACTGGGGTCAACTGGATTAGGTCCCCTGGAGGAAAACGCGGCCATGACCGGTGCGGGATTACCGTACACGTCCCCTTGGAATGTGATCGTAGCCGTTGGATTTTTAGAGGATTTTGTGTAATTCATTACGGCTTTTGCTTCTGAAGCGCCTAATGATATGGCTGGTAAAACGTGCGCATCTGCAATAGTTTCTTCGCCTTGGTCCACGTCGTTTGCTAGTATCATCCCGGCTCCACCAGCCATTTTCACCACTTGTCCTTTTGCAGCCCTGCCAATATCTCCTCCTCTAACACAAATCACAATCTTTCCCTTCACTACTCTTGAAGATAGCGAGCCGCTCTTGCAAAACTTGGCCTCCCCGATTTCATTGTATACCTAGTGAGAATAAAATTGAGGCATTTTCTCTTTAATTTTTTATTTTTTTTTAAGAGGAAATCTTGTCTCGTCGTGTAGAATGTAACTTAGTCTAATTATGAATTGTTTAAGCTGAGAATAAAATAAAATCGGAATTGATTGATTTTAGTTTATTATAAATCATGCATTGATCATTCTTAGATTTGCAAAAATGTTTTGATTAATCTATATTTAAAAAAGAATACCCAACGTTACCATTGGCAACTGCTTGGTGGGTTTGCCGGGATATAGTGAGGCCCCTGTGAAAATCTGGCTGTCACCGAGACGAACTTGAGCTAAAAAACTACGATCGGTAGAGCTAGCAGCAACTGTCATCAACCATGGTGCAACATTGCCGACAGTATAACTATTGGGCCCTGAGTTTCCAGCTGCGGTCGACACGATAACTCCTTTCTTTATGGCACCAAATGCTCCAATAGCAACGACATCATCGTAATATGGCTGTGCTTCGCCTCCTAAAGAAAGCGACAAAACGTCAACGCCATCTTTGACGGCTAGTTCCATGGCAGCTAATATATCGGAATCAGCACATCCCAGTTCGTAACAAGCTTTGTACGCTGCAATTCTCGCTGTTTGTCTCATGCCAGCAGCTGTTCCGTTGGCCCGGCCAAAAATATTTGCACGTCCCACAAGATTACCACCTGCACTTAATTAAGTCCACGTGTCATTCATTAAATCGAACCAATAAATTGGACTTGGAAACACTAGTTCCATACATGCCCTAAATTTCCATTTATATATGTTGTAATTTTGTTTGGAGAAAAAAAAAATAAAAAACATGCACCTGCGGTTGAAGCAGTATGGGTTCCATGACCATTTGAGTCACGGGCCGATCTGTAATCTGAGGTTTCGTTTATTCTTCCAGCATGGGACTCATACCCTTGGAAAAATGCTGCAGCGCCAATAAGCTTTCTGTTACAATTTGAAGCTGTAAATTTTGTGCCAGCTTGGCATTTTCCTTTCCAACGACGAGGCACTGGGGATAGGCCCGACTCATCAAAGCTCGGGTGCTCGGGCCATATTCCCGTGTCAACAAGTCCAATAATTACATCGGAGCCTAGATTTCCAGCACTCCACAAGCCTTGTCCCTCGCGTAGGCCAAGGAACTGAAGCGAATGAGTGGTGTGGAGGGTGCGTAATTCGTCCCTGCTGGCGGATAGAAAGCCATCGACTCCTTTTAAGGACTCGAGGTGTTGCTCGGAGAGCTTTGCCGAGAAACCTGCAGCGTTATAGTTAAATGTAATTTGTAATTCCACAAAACACAAAACAATATACATAAATAATTATTATTATTATAATAATAATTAATGTCTTTAAAATTTCTAACAACCTGAAATGACAGTATTGTAGACGTAATGGAGTTGAGGATTATGAGCTGCATCTCGATCACTGGATATGCTGATGGATTCGATTATTTGCTCGTGCCATTTTCTTGAAGGCCCAAGAGAGGCATCTAATGCATTCATCTTTGCACTGTCCATATGAACCACATATGTACTAGTAGTAGTAGTCTGTGTGCCTAAGGCATCAGCATATGAGCTAATTAAAAAAACATTGAGAGTGAAAGCTAGGACTAGGAAGAATATGCTGAGTACCATTGTTGTTGCTGTAAGTAACGCCTCTATATTTACCAGATATATATGCAAAACATTTGTTTGAGTATTGCAATTTATATAGAGTTCAATTTATGTCATCCCAAACAAGTTTCCACACTTCCAATTATATTAACCTTTTGACTTTAACTAATGTTTTTTCAATGCCCTACATACACTCCTCATTGAAATTTGAGTCCGAAAATGTCCGAATTAAATCGGAATACAAAGTAGGTTTTATACTTGTATAATGATCCGCGAAAATATTTATTAGTATTTTGTTCCTTTATTATATATATTTATGTAAAAAAAGAAAATAGCTTTTGTAAATTTAAAACGATCAATGTTGATATCTACCGTCAGTTGTAGAGAGAGGGATAAAAATGAAAATCAAACACACAAACACAACATATAATCATATTACATTAAATATTATATTGTGGAGTTGAGTGCATCTTTCGACAATGCAATGTGTACCCAATAGTTTAATATATAATCGTATATAATATTAATATATTATTACATCTAACTGGTATATATCATCACATATAGTTGAAATTTAAAACCCTATAATAGAAACCCTAAACCCTAAAATAAAAATGATAAACTTTGAACCTTAAGTTTATATCATATATCCTCATATATGACTGAAACCTTAAATCTAATATTTAAAACCCTAAAATGAGAAACTAAATCCTACAATGAAAACATAAATCTTAAATTTTTGTAATATATCATCACATATAACTAACATATATTATCATATATTAATAAATGAGTAGTTTATATAGTTAAGTCATTAATTTAGTTAGTATTTTTCATTTACACCCTTCTTGAATTTATTAATGTCAATTAATACTCATAAAAATCAGTGTTGAAATTAGTATATTTGTTATTGGAATAGTAAGGTTTTGCATTGTAATCATCATTTTTCAATTATCATATAAAAATTGGAATATCAATAATATTAAATGAAGGTATATATGAAAATGAGAATTAATGATATGTTAAATATGATAACTAAATTATATTTATAAACTATAATTATGAAACGAACGAAAATAAAATAATAAACTATATTTATGGAATGAATGAATAATTAGTAATAATAGATTTCATCGTATGCACCTTACTTAGGTGCACACGGTTCAATGTAATAAATTGTCATCTTAGAGCGCAAAAGGAAAAAAACATTAAAATTACTATTATTATTATTATTATTATTATTATTATTGTAGAATTGTTAGTGTTGGTGACCACCCAAAACTATAATCAGAATTTTTTGTAGTTCTAAGAAATAATAAAATGAAAGTATTCTTAATATATTAAGTGGAAACGCCTACTAAAAAAAGAGGGCCGGTGATCATAACCTAGACTACACAGATTCTGCGCGTCTATCATATTCATTAGCGACTCTGACGCATTGCATGACGCAAAATTCATGTCATCGATGACGTCATTAGCAGAAAAACTATCCTCAAAGTCGGGAAAATTGCAAAAATACTACATTTTCCAAATAAAATTATATTTATAGGCGTGTTTGAGAGGATCCATCCTATTTGTTAATTCTGTTGGCACATAAATCACTACAAGAATTGAGGTTAAGAGGGAGGACAAAAGTCCTCCCTATACAAGTTCTTTTCATTACTTTTGGTCTATTGGGAGGACACGTCGTCCCAAAGTTGTCGTCCCTATAGCCAAGAGGCTATAGTTATATAGGAACGACATTTGTCGTCCCTAAAACCCATAAACTTAGGAACGACTTGTCGTGCCAATATGTGTCCTCCCTATTGTGTTCCAGATATTGAAACGACATGTCCTCCCAATTTTGGCGTTGCTAATGGGACTAATAGGCGCGACTTGTCGTGCCAATATCTGTCCTTCCTATTGTGTGACACATATTGGAACGACATGTCCTCCAATTCTGACGTTGCTAATGGTTTTATGCAATGAGAAAAGTCATTGCAAATGGTCCTTACTATTGGTGTTACACATATTGCAACAAAATGTCATCCCAATTATGACGTTCCTAAAGGATTATTGCATCAAAAAAAGTCGTTGCTATAGGTTAAATTTCTTCAAAAAAAATTTGGCGATCCAATTGCTTGTCGCCAAACATGATATTTCGAGCTAAATAAACCGATACAAATTTTGAAACAATAAACTTTTATAATTAACCCAAAATAATTACAATCCAACCGAGGAAACAAACTAGTTGGAACGCCAACCTCAATTGCCCAATAAGCAAGTTTCTTACCAACTATACAATAAACAAATGTACAATATGAAAACACACTTTTAAGCAAATAGATAATTACAACCAAAATATAGAGTTTGGAGTCGTGGGACAAAACCAAAATATTAGTTCCATCAAGCAAAAAGTTCACTTCAAATTACCAAACTAACGTGAGGATCAATCATGTTCGTCCGTATTAAGTGCCACTTGAGCATTAGAATCCACATCGTCTTCCTCCTCTATCCCAACTTTTGCCTTAAGACGATAAATAATTTTTGACATTTCTGCTACCTATAAAATAAGAGATTGTGAATAATAGAAATGTAGCATCTCCAAGCAGGTATCATGATAATAGAAATGCAATATCTGCCATTCATGAAATAACTGTGTAAGAACTTATGAAAAAATGTATATTGTAGACTGTAATTACTTAAAAAATGTGTTCACCAACAAAATAACCATATACTGTCATCATCTCAAACCACATCTTTTTCTTAAAAAATTTGGTTGTCTGTCAGACAGTTGGCTTGGCCATCTCAGGCTGGCAACACAAGCCAGCTGAGAACAATCGAACGATCCTTCACTGGCCCAATTGACCAGAGTGACTGAGCCCAAGGGGACCGTTAATCACGCCCTGGCCAAGCAAACCATGAGTCATCCACCAGACATGGTTTTTCCTGTCTCCTTCGTAACCAAGGATACAGAGGTACGACCTATAGACTTGATCCTGTTCAAGTTTGGTCGTAATCTCAAACCACATCTATATGTAAGTAATGAATGGAATCTACATTAATAAAGAAAGGGATTAACCACACGGCATCGCATCTTAATTATTATCAAGATCATTATAATCGTACAACTAAAGAAACAAATAATAAAATATACAATAAATGCAGCAAGTATATGGCCGCACCAATTGAAGTTTTTATCATTGCTGTTAAAATTGTGACTCCTTACAAGAAGCAGTACCCAAACTAACTTCTCTCTCTCTCTCTCTCTCTCTCTCTCTCTCTCTCTCTCTCTCTCACACACACACACACACAAGCAAACAAACAAAAAAGTAGAAGAAGAGAAACCCTTTATTTTGTATCCCAAATAATCTGTTCTTCAAATCACATGTTTAAAGACTAGCATAAGCTTTTCAATAGATGATAATGAAATTCCTAGCACTAGAAAATAGATGTCATCGTGTATTCTACAAAACAATAAAAATCAACTGTCCACGACACAACAACACTCGAAACACATAAAGAATTCATTATGGATATTTCAGCTTACACACAGATATGTTAGCATTTACAGATAGCTTGCCACATTAACAGTGATTTCTCTTCATTGTTTAGAAAGCTGATGACACCAAACTAGCACTTGAAACTTGGGAATTAATAGAAAATTATTAATCTTCTAGGTAATTAATTAAATATAAAAATAGAAACAAACATAATTATTATAAATAACACAATATAATAGTAAGAGAGATTACAAGACGACATAAGTAAAATATAAAAACCTATAACTATTTAGAAGTTAATCAAACTTTATTTTACTTTAATCTAATTTAAATGTATTTGAGATTTATTTATAATGTCTTGTAACACTTTTGTCATGTTTTCCATTTTTAAACATATTAATTAATGACTCATTATTAAATATTTAATTTTATATATTTATTTAATTTATATTATTAAATTTTAACGACTTATATTATTATTCTACATTATTATTAATTTTTTTTATATCTCAAATTTATTAAATAATTATATTTAAACAAGGAGTTGATAACAAAAGCATAGTAAATGCACCATTCAATTCCCTCTTCACCAACTCAAGGATTTCAATAACTGCAATGACATAAACATTGAAAGAATATTTATCATTTAAAAGCAAGAAAAGTCTACAGGTTTTCTTACTGAGACACAAAAGATTGGGGGTCATAAATGAGGTTCAGAGCACTCATTTTTAATAAATACATTTTGGGATCATTGTAACTCCAGTCTTGATAAAACAAAATTTCAAGAAATATTGTGAATTAAACATAAAAAACAAAATAAAATAAAAAAAACATCATATCTCATCAACAGATAAAGACCTAATTATGACATATTCAAAATTCAGTCTACACTAACAAAATTTCCAAGAAATCACAGTAAGAAAATTACATTTACCCTAAACAGAGAGAAGTGCAAAGAAATCAAAACCAGAAGACAAAATTAAATATATTTGACTCAGTAAAATAGAGGGGCCCAAAAAAAACACCTTATATGCAGTCCAATTGAATAAAAATCGTTCCATAAAATCTTGATGAGAAAATAAGGACAGTTTGAAGAAAAGACTTGTTTTTTTTCATGAAACAAATATATTTTAACTTCTTTGATGCTGACATGTATACAAACTATATGATGAAAAGGTAAGAATAATAAATAATAATTAAAAATAGCCTAAAAGAGTGTACCTCAAAAGATATCTACAGAATTCCATACTTGCCAACCCTTTTATAACATTCTCATGCAAGGTGTATCAAATGCATATGTATATGACAAGTTAAATAGCTTGACATTCCCAGAAGCCTTGGATTGACTTACCCCAGGATAATTCTTTAATATTGGAGAATAATGATCAAGAGCAATGCATATTTAATTTGAATCTTCTTCTACTTATTCAATTGAAGAACCGGGACGTCAAACTGCATATACTAACTACAAATAACTGATATTGCAATACTATATATGACTTGATAAGTTACAGTAGTTTTAGACACACCACATCATTTGATTCGACCATGCATTTTGTTTAAGGAAAAATTTATAAACAATACAGTTGTAAGGGAAAATTTATTTAAAAGCAATATTTTTATGGATTTAGAAAAAAAAATGCGGATTCAAATAACGGCGGAATATTTATTCATTTAATAAGAGAGAAAAGATGCTAAATTCCAAATGAAGGTTATAATTTGCCGCTTTCTTCCCTTATCATAAGAACTGATCAAGTGATTTTCAGTTCTAAGATTTAGCAATGAAGCGCCCAAAAGGCGCCAATGTTCAACAATCAGCAAGTTTGTTATTTATAAGCACAAATTCATAGCCAAAACAAATAATAAATTAGGCACATCCTATACATCAAACCAAATTCCATTTTTTTTTAACTTACTAGGAACTTAAAAACGAGAGGATTAAAAACATATGAAATACGGGAATATTCCAATAAATGAAATCCATAACAAAGTATCACCGTACACCAAATACAGTTTTGCCAACCAAAACACAAAACATTATTTTAGAAAAAATATGAGACAAATAAATTTCACTGACCTTCAGCATTAATTCATATAGCAAAAGATTTTGCCTGTTACAAGTTAAAGCACATGGCGAGCAAGATATAGACACAAACCAAAACAACTGTTGTCAACCTAAAAACATGCCCATTCATTTAGATAATAATATGTTTAATTAAAGCCAAATTTAAAAACTGTAATATGTAGAAAATTAAATATGGATAATTACAAAAACAATTACAAGAAAATAAAAAATAAAAGAAAATTAGACAATATAAACAYTTGATAAATTTTTTTCTTTGAAATCTACATAATTAATTATTCACAGATTGAAAATGAGAAGAAGTATTACAACAGAAATACTTATTCACAAAAACAGAAAAGCAGAAAACATTTTGTGCTCGTTATTTCACCGAATGTAGAGACAAAGTTTAATCGACCCCGTAGAAACCCGATATGTGAAGTGACGTCACAGCTTTCGTTTTTTAGATCACAGTGCATCTCACTTGGAAGTTGCAGGACCGTAGCTTTATCGTCGGAGAAGCACAAGCAGACACAATTTTACATTCTCAACAATTGTCCAGAAATAAACATGTACTTGCAGTAAGTCATATTCATTAATTTAATATTCAGTTTTTTGTAATTGGACCAAACTCATGGGGTGTTTATTATAATTATCTCTAAAATAATGTAGATTATAACATGTTGCTTATTTTTCATTTTCGCGGCAGAGAACACAAACAGGAGTTGATGGCGCATGGTGTTAGTGACTTGGAGCTTTAACACAAACAAGAATTTGCAGATTGATTTTACAGAAAGGTAAGTGCTAATCCAACAAATGTATATAAAATGAATCTCAATGAAATGATAAGAATTATTATTATTATTATTATTATTTAGCAAATAATTAAGTTAGTTTTTTAATTATGTAAAATTTAAAGATAATGAAATGATAAGAATTCGGCTTAAGAACATTAAAATACCGCCTACATTTCCCCCTTTATTTTTCACAAAAGCGCCAAAAATTTCCCCCCTTTATTTTTCACCAAATCCGTATTTTTCCTAACCCTCTGCCCCGATATCACCACCGCCAAACCACCAAAAGCGCTTTCCGTATTTTCCCTAACCCTCTGCCCCGGATATCACCACCGCCATCACAAGTCACCACCGCCAAACCACCACCGCTGTCACAAATCACCACCACCGCTATCACAAATCACCACCACCAAACCACCGCAACGCGGCACCCCCGTCACAACCATCAAGAATCCTAACTCAATTCCGAAGTCCCGGTCTATCCCCAGCCCACATCACTTCCATTCTCTGTCCACACCATGCGCCGCAACCGTATCTCGAAGTCGCCACTGGCACCTAATCCCCACACCGAGTCCGCCGCCGTCACCATTCCATTGCAGCAGCAGTCAACTCATATCCGCCCCTCAGGTAATTAATTCGTGCAGTAAGATCTTTCTGCTTTTCTGTTTTTGTGAATAAGTATTTCTGTTGTAATACTTCTTCTCATTTTCAATCTGTGAATAATTAATTATGTAGATTTCAA
>BMAC01000246.1:1406356-1451447 GCA_014905375.1 Phtheirospermum japonicum | reverse complement strand
TTTCTGCTTTTCTGTTTTTGTGAAATAAGTATTTCTGTTGTAATACTTCTTCTCATTTTCAATCTGTGAATAATTAATTATGTAGATTTCAAAGAAAAAAAATTTATCAACTGTTTATATTGTCTAATTTTCTTTTATTTTTTATTTTCTTGTAATTGTTTTTGTATTATCCATATTTAATTTTCTACATATTACAGTTTTTAAATTTGGCTTTAATTAAACATATTATTATCTAAATGAATGGGCATGTTTTTAGGTTGACAACAGTTGTTTTGGTTTGTGTCTATATCTTGCTCGCCATGTGCTTTAACTTGTAACAGGCAAAAAATTTTGTTAGGTACTTATGCAAACCTAAGAACATTTGAAAACTTTAAAAGTTATTGGGGTATTATTTCTAACTATTTATACAACAATATAACTTAAGCTTTTGCAGTTTATGAATCATTACATGATGATGATTAAATTATATTCAACTAAAAATTAGATTACATATAATTATAGAATGGAGAAGAATTGATTCACATCTTTTTTGATTTTCTCAAAAATTGTTTGCCATCATTGTTGATATTGCTGCATTGTGATTGATATTGATGATGCTGACATTGTTATATTTTTGTTGTTGTTGTGGAGAGTGTTTGGAGAAAGATACTAACATTGCGAATGAAATGGTACTCTGTTGGGTGTTAAAGAAGTTGTGAGCTATTGGGAGGACATTTTAAACTTATTGGGAGGACTTGTCCTTCTAATATGTAAGACATTAATTCGGTTGGTTGGGTATTTATTCACGGTTGGTCAAGGTAATTAAACGCTCTTTTTTGGGACGACTTTACATCCTATAGGAAGGACAAAATGTCGTCCCTAAAGGTAGAACATATAGGGACGACTTATTACATCCTATAGGAAGGACAAAATATCGTCCCTAAAGGTAGAACATATAGGGACGACTTATTACATCCTATAGGAAGGACAAAATGTCGCCCCTAGAGGTAGAACATATAGGGACGACTTATTACATCCTATAGGAAGGACAAAATGTCGCCCCTAGAGGTAGAACATATAGGGACGACTTATTATACCTGTAGGAAGGACAAAATGTCGTCCCTAAAAGTAGTACATATAGCAACGACATTTTATCTACTGGGAGGACAAATGTCCTCCCAATAGGTTATGGAACCTATTGCAAGGACTTTTGGATGTCGTTCCTATATGTCCTACCTATAGGGACGACACGAATGTCCTCCCAATTTTGTCCTCCCTCTTAACCTCAATTCTTGTAATGAATGATGTGTCAACTTGTGATTCATCTTAACTACACGTGTCGTCGTTTGGTGCATTCAAAATATGATGTGTCATCGTCTTATGAATTCTCTTTAAAAGTTTCATTTTTGGGTTTTTTTTCACTTGATATAAAATAGCACTTTATTTTTTCATTTTTTCATTTAATAGAAAAATTAGGATTTTTCTTCACCCGCTCAACCTCCCTCAATCGCTCTTCACAAAAAATGTATTCTTTCATTTCTTATGTTCAATTTTTTGCAATTTGTTTACCGAATTTATTATAACAAGAAACAAATAAATAATGAAACTCTCTTTTATGATTTGTTTCTATGCCGAAGTTCATGAATGAGATTGTTTTTTCATTTATTTGAGTTTTATAATTTTGCAGAAATTCAATTTTCTTGGGTTTTTTTCAAAAAATATTCATTCGGCATAGCCGAGGCTTTCATGTTGATCGGCCATCTGGATTTCCAGTACGATCAGTTGTTGGAGAGTATGCGGAGCACGGCGATGGGGCTTTTCTGGCTGTCGATCTCGGTGGGGAGTTGCACGAGCACGCTACTGGTGACGCTGGTGCATAAATTCAACGTGAGGAATGATGGATCAAATTGGCTGTCGGATGGGCATTTGAACCAAAGGACATTGGAGTATTTTTTTTTTTGTGAATATGGTTTTATTCTTTAATTCGGAATTTTGTTGATAGGGGATTTGAATGTGTATTGATTTTTTACTATGATATATTGATTTTATTACTGGACAGTATTTATTTTTTATAAATCTCTAACCTATTATATGAAGTATTGATTTTTATACTATAATGTATTGATTTTTTTATTAATGTATTGGTATGAAATTTGGCCTGATGGATGATCCGTTAGTCTGGCCTGACAAAGACTATTGTTCTTTTATTTTTATTTATACCACTATTTAATTTTATTAAAGTCAAACCACTCCATTTATCTAAATTAATTTTAAATTAATTAATCATAGAATAATCTAACATGCCGAGAATGAGGAACTTCATTCTTCTTTAACAATTCTGAAGAAAAAAAAAAAAAAAAACACGTTAACTGGAAAAACTGATATCAGTGGGGAAAAAACTTTGAAAAAAAAAAGATTATTTACCCCGTAACTTCGGGAGAAGGGGTGCCCCTTTTCTTCTATTTCCTGTTTCGAGAATCCGATCTTAACACGCATCAAAATAAACTAGCGGTTGGATATTTTGATCTTTACCTTCATCTCTTATATATGTACGAATAAATATATATACATACGAAGGTGGGTTAATGGGTAAGGCTTGTTCTTTTGGGGGATTGAGTTGGTGGGGTTGTGTGGAATGATTTTCTCCCTTCCCCAAACTTTTTTCTTTATTAGTTGGCGCCTTTTCCCATTTTGGGCAACAGTGTGAATGATTGAAAGGTAAATTAACCCTACGAACAACATAATTATAAGTCATGAGTGCAATCATTTTAATCCCAAAATTTCTCCACGATTAACTTCAAGTAGTTGCACTTGCACACTACTGTCAATAGAGCCAATAATTATAAGGAATAATTACAAATCACCTCTGATGCCTTATAAGTTAATTATCTTATAAAATTATATTTATGTGCGATTTTATGTTAATTTTTTTTGTTTACATATGAAAGATAATCAGATCTTTCTGGTAATTTGGGTAAACCCAAGAATGGTAATCATCCCAACTATAATTCAAAATTGAGTCTCAAATTATGAATAGAAACCAAAGTCTTTTTTTTTTGGGGGGTTGGGGGATCTTGATTTTATTTGTTTGGATTTTGGCCAATTTTGTCAATCTCTTCAATTTCTCTAATTTAAAATAGTTTTTTACTTTTTTATATCCGTATCATTTGTGTCTAAGAAATTCTAGATTTTGTGATTTTGTATCATTTCTACAATTGTAATTATATAAAATATATTTGTGTATGTTAATAAATGAATAAATTTGTAAAATTAATTATTATAATCTCAAACTAGCATGATATTTAATTTGGTCAACCTTGCCGTTTTGTAAAGTATGGTATATGAGTTATTAATGATCAATTAAATTTGATTTTTAGTTATATATAAAGTCATATACATCCGAAATTATATCAAATCCGTCTGGTATGTGAATTATTAATAATCAATTTAATTTGATTGTTAGTTATATATTGATTGTAATTGTAATTACATAAAACATATTTGTGTATATTAATAAATAAATTTTATATATTTTATTATGACTTGCGTGTAAGTTTATAATCCATTTAATCTAAAATAAATAAATTTTTAAAATTAATTATTATAATCTCAAACTAATATGATATTTAATTTGGTCAACCTTGCTGCTTTATAAAGTATGATATGTGAATTATTAATGATCAATTTAATTTGATTGTTAGTTATATATATCAAGTCATGTACATTCGAAATTATATCCATCTAATATGTGAATTATTAATGATCAATTTAATTTAATTTTTAGTTATATATATCAAGTCATATATATCCAAAATTATATCCAATTTGTCTGGTATGTGAATTATAATTGATCAATTTTATTTGATTGTTAGTTATATATTGATTGTAATTATAATTACATAAAATATATTTATGTGTTTTATTAAATGAAATTTATCTCTTTTATCATGACTTTTTTTGCGTTTAAGTTTATAATCAATTTAATCTAAAATAAATAAATTTGTAAGATTAATTATTATAATCTCAAACTAATATGATATTTAATTTGGTCAACCTTGCCGCTTTGTAAAGTATGATATGTGAAATTATTAATGATCAATTTAATTTGATTGTTAGTTATATATATCAAGTCATGTACATTCGAAATTATATCCATCTAATATGTGAATTATTAATTATCAGTTTAATTTATTTGTTAGTTATATATATCAAGTCATATATATCCAAAATTATATCCAATTTGTCTGGTATGTGAATTATAATTGATCAATTTAATTTGATTATTAGTTATATATTGATTGTAATTYTAATTACATAAAATATATTTATGTGTTTTAGTAAATGAATTTTATCTCTTTGATCATGACTTTTTTGCGTTTAAGTTTATAATCAATTTAATCTAAAATAAATAAATTTGTAAAATTAGTTATTATAATCTCAAACTAATATGATATTTAATTTGGTCAACCTTGCTGATTTGTAAAGTATGGTATGTAAATTGTTAAGGATCAATTTAATTTGATTGTTAGTTATATATATCAAGTCATATACATACGGAATTATATCCAATTTGTAAATAGTTAATTTATGACTAACATTTTGGTACTAATTATTCATATAATATATATATATATATATATATATATATATATATATATATGTATATGTATGTATGTATGTATGAATGTATGTATGTATGTATGTATGTATGTATAGGGAGTTGATCCAATGAGTCCACAACCTAGAAGGGAACGTAGGGACAAATCCCAATCATCCAATGACCTAGATTCAATGAATATAAATTCAAAAGAAGAAAAAATATATTTGTTTTTTTTCTAAATGTGTATCAATGGATCTCTAAATATGCATCAATTGAGTTTTAAATTGAAAATAAAATTATTAAATGAATATAAAGTCTCTCTTTTTTATTTTTCTCTCTCCTCTATTAATATACATATTCCATTGAAATATCTTTATATTTTTTGAGAAATACAAATGTATTTGAAATAAATCTATCATATTATTCCTTATAATCTAATGAACAAAATGCATACCAATTTACCGTACAAAGTCTTAATTTAAAAGTTCGGTTTGAAATTTTTTGAAAAAAATCAATGAATATACTAATTTAAAAAAATGCACATTTAGATGTTCGTTAATGCACATTTAGAAGTCAGTTGATGAAACACGACGCTCAATTACATACTTTGTTCAGACAAAGCTAATCTCCAATAATATCATTGCACATTTTAAAGAAAGTTATTGCACGTTTAGAGGTTCATTGATGTATATTTAGAAGGACATATAATGTTATGTGTTTATTATTTAACAAACCTTTAATTAATTTAGATTCATATGATTTAAATCTAATGAGTGACTGTAATTTGGCCCTACAAACCCATTTTAAAAATTGGACTCATTAGATCTAATTCACACAAACAACACACACACATGTATATGTGTGTGTGTGTGTGTGTGTGAGAGAGAGAGAGAGAGAGAGTTTATATGGTTTTATGGTTGTCGTAAACACATACTCTAATAAACAAACACATCGATCTGATAGTAAATGATTGTAATAATAAAAAGTTTGTACTAGAGTGTAATTATATACTCGTAGATAATTAATACTTTTAGGGTGGTTACAAGTGTAGTGGAGCTTAGTAAGTTTGATTGAGATGGACTGCTCATAATAATTAACAACCAAGATTATAATTGAACTTCAATGATGTAAAAGACTAACACGTGGGCTTTCTCAAACAAATTTCCAGAAAGTCCTATATAATCCTCATTGATAAACGACAAAGGGCTGCATGGAGGAAGAGCAGTGCACCAGCAGCACAAGAACATTCCTAGCAAGAAGACAAATAGCATGCATGGTTGATACCATGCACCTGCAGCAGAGAATTGAAGGCAACAGTGCACAGGTTTTGTGCAGCTGTCATGTCTATCCACTTGTACGGATGAATGACAGCTGTGTGGTTCTAGATAGCTCGGAGCCTTTGTATAAATACATGTATTATAATGCTTATGAAATCAATGAAAATACCTTGAAGCTGCAGCTCTTTTCTAACCCTAGCTATAATGCCTCCTAGCTTTTCATTCTTGTTTCTTTCTTTTCCTTTTATGGTACTAGAGCCACATGCGTATATCCTTCATTAAATAGCCTTTATACTTTTATCATAGGTCATTTTCATGGCTGCAATTCCTGCAAGTTCTGCAGCCAATGCACTGGAACTTGTCGTCCAGTTGCAAACACAGCTTGTCACTATCAAGCTATGTGACAATAACTATTTATTATGGGAGCAGCAAATATTGACTGCACTTAGAGGCTATGGTTTGGAGGAATATATCACTGGAGACAACCTGTCCCTGAGAGACTAATTCCTGGACAAGATGGTGAAACACCAAGAATGAATCCAGCTTATATATCTTGGATCAAGCAAGATCAGCTCATTGCATCCTGGCTTTAATCCTCTCTCTCTGAAAACCTGCTTGTCACAATCGTTGGATTGAGAAGTTCTAAACAGATCTGGGACACATTGAAAGGGTCATTTGCCACTCAGAGTTCTGCCAAGGTCATTGTTTTGCATGTAAATGTTGTGTTTTTCCTCGTGTTTTTAGTTAGGGTTTAGCGTCGTGTCTAGTAGTTTCGAGTCGTTTTTCATTAGGTTTTAAGACTTTTTCTCGTTGATCTTATTTTTGACTTTAAGAGTACGATATGCGAGGTGTTTGCGCTATTTTTTGGGTTTTTAAGCTTGAATTCTTGTTTTGTAGGTGGCTAAAAGGATTATATTCGCTCGGTGGATGTCTCAGTTGTCGTAATACAAACATAAATCCAAAAAAACTTGTGCCATTTGCCTCCACCTTATACCATTGGAAAGATGATAGAATTTTCTAAAACTTTTGTGTTTAAAATAACTCCAAATTTTGAGTCTAAGAAGGGTAAAAAGCAGCTTTAAGTGGAAACAGTTCGTCGTCACCTTGCTTGTGGCAGGTTTTGGTTCGGAGTCCATAACTCTCGGAGGACAATTCCAAATGACACAAATCAAAATCCAGATGATAGCCAAGAGGAAGGGCTACATTTCATATGAAGACAATATTTGGCTGATTCCGTATATTTGTCAGTCGATTGACTGAATTTCTATCGATCGACTGCTCAGCATAGAGTGGCTGTTCGAGGATGGGCTGGGAGGTCGGAGATTTTGAGCATTTTTGGACGTTTTTGCCCCTACAAACAACTATATAAATCCCACACCTTGCAACATTAAAAAATAACTCCCCTCCCAACCCAAGCTAGGGTTTGGGATCAAATCTCTCTCAATCTCTTGAATAATCTTCTTCTTAGGTTTTAGATTTAATTTCAAGCTTTGATGTAATTTCCTTTACTAGATTAGATTTACATTCAAGCACTTCCTTGGGTTTTTAAGCCTAGGAAGAGTCCAAATACTCCTTTGGATTGTTTACTTTGAAGCAATTTACATTCAAGCTTGTTTCATTTCTTAATTCAAGTAAGTTTCCTTTCAATTTAAGGTTTTATGCTTTATTTCCATGCTTTGTTCTTCATTTCCATGCTTGTTCTTCATGTTATGCTTTTTACCTTAGCACCTTGAATTCATGATGAAACTTATGAATTGGCTATGGAATCTAGATGAGTGACACATCTATATCATAGATCGGCTCTTGGATTGTCTTGATTTTGAGTTTTTCCTATGCTTTATTTTGATTTTTATTTTCATGCATAGTTTTAGCTTAAATCTTAGATCTAGACTTCATTTCTTGTTATTTTCCATAAAGTTTTAAACTTTCTCGTTAATTTTCATTTCTCTTGCTAGTTGTGATTTCAATTTTAGAAAATTTGCATTATTTGAGTTTTTATGCATAGTTGTACCTTGTGCTTGCATGCTTGTACTTGGTGAAACATTGCATTTCTTGCTTGTTTTCATTATTGCTTTGTATTTTCTATTTGAGGCATACGACGAGGCATCCGACCAACTTGCTCTTTCATTTCCTAGCTTAGTTTAGTTATTTTAATCGCTTTATTTTCATTTTCCTTTTACTTTTCAAAGATTGAAACACATTGAATTCTACAAACAAATCGAATTCCGATAATACCGAGGCATGAACCCCTTGATATATTTCAACACCACGAAAACTCTTCTAACAGTCATGCAGTTGAAGTTGCAGCTTCAAACTCAAAAAAAAAGGGGAGTCTTTCTATCAGAGACTACTTTAATAAGGTCAAGTCCATATGTGATATTTTATCTATTGTTGGTGAAGGAATCAAGGAAACAGATCAAGGTTTGCACTTGCTTACTGAACTTGGACAAGAATATGATCCAGTGATTGTTTCATTTACTACAAGGTCTAATGCTTGCACCTTAATGGAGGCCTATGCAGCTTTACTTTCTTATTAGAGCCGCATTAAAGGAAATGAAGGAATAAATCAGTCCATGGGAGCTGGCAGCAGATCACAATTCTTTGTTAATCTGGCCAGACAAACACAAGGAAACAGAAGAGCCTTTAACAATCCAAGTGTCAGAGGAAGGAACAACTCAATAAGAGGAAGAGGGTCTCAGTCAAGAGGATCATGAGGTGGTTTTAGAGGCCGAGGAGGAAGGTTTTCTGGAAATAGCAGGCCAAAATTCTAGATATGTGGCTACAACAACCACACTGCTGAGAAATGTTACTATAGATTTGACATGAACTACTCACCTTCTTACAACAGCAACAGCAGTCAATCAAGCAACAATGCATCCCCTTCTGTTCATATGGCTAGTTTTGGAAATATTGGATCAGAGAACAATCAGGAGAGCCTTTGGTTCCCAGATTCAGGAGCAACAAACCATCTCACTTATGATTTTGGAAATCTAAATATGGCTACAGACTATCAGGGACAATAAAGGGTGCAGACAGCCAATGGTGCAGGTATGAACATAGTTGGTTCTTCTATGGTATATTCCCCTTCACAACCAGACTCTTGCTCATTTCTGTTAAACAATCTCCTGCACACTCCTGATATAATTAGAAATCTGATAAGTGTTGCAAAGTTTGCTCAGGACAATCAAGTATTTTTTGAGTTTCACCCTTTTGTGTGTATTGTGAAGGACCTAGAGACAAGGGAAAATCTACTCCAAGGTAAACTTAAGGATGGCCTCTACAGTTTTGATCTTCAAAAATCAGCCCCTGCCAATCTTCAAAACCCCACATCAAGTCAAGAAGTGTATCAGCCTTCAGCTATTTCTGCTAAAATAACTAGGGACCTAGATTTAGCCATTTGGCACTCTAGATTAGGTCACCCCTCTTATGATGTTGCCAAGAGGGCTCTGAACCATTTTAATATTCCCTTTATTAATAATAATAAGGCTGACTCTTTATGATTTACCTGTCTTGAAGCTAAGGCTCATAAATTGCCTTTTCCTAACAGTGATACTATTTATAATCACCCCTTTGATCTTGTCCATAATGACCTTTGGGGACCAGCTCACATTGTATCTCACTCAGGGTTCAGATATTATGTGAGTTTTGTTGATCATTTTACCAGGTTTACATGGTTTTACCTTTTGAAACAAAAATCTGATACAAAATCAGCTTTTCTGCATTTTAAGGCCTTGATTGAAAACCAATTAAACTCGAGTATAAAGGTCTTACAAACTGATGGTGGAGGTGAATTCGTGGCCTTAAGACCTATTCTAGCTCAACATGGGATAATCCACAGAGTTTCTTGTCCTTACACCCCCCAACAAAATGGGCTATCAGAAAGGAAGCATAGGCAGATTGTTGAAGTAGGCATTTCCCTTATATCTCAGTCCAAAATGCCATTGTTCTACTAGGATGAGGCCTTCACTAGTGTTGTATTCATTATAAACAGATTACCTGCCAAGGGTTCAGGATTCAAAACTCCTTTGGAGATTCTGACCAAACAAAACCAGATTATCATTTCTTGAAATCCTTTGGGTGCCTTTGTTATCCCTTGCTTAGGCCCTACAATACTCACAAGCTTGAACCAAGGAGCCTCCCTGCAGTTTTCTTAGGCTATAGCCCTTACCATAAGGGTTATAAGGTTTTACTACTGATCGAAGAATTCTTAACACTCTGAGAAATCTTCTCCGCAATAGTACGGAGTCGATTGTAGAGCGGTAAGTTTTCCTGAGTCGTGTCTCTCGAGGATAGATATAATCGGCGGTCAGTGTATTTAGCCACTCTCTTGTTAAGCTAAATTACACTAATCTAAACTAAGAAAGCATTAAGTCATTGGTTTGATTTGAGTTTTGAGTTTAAAAGAGACTTTAATGAAAATAATGAAATGAGGGTTTAGGGTGTTCGGTTCGTCTCCACGATTAATCGGTTTTTGCCGAGCACTTAATCCACAATTCGGGGTTATCAATCCCGAATATTGACCAAGTGTTGGGGTCGTCAATCCCAATTCTCGACAAGATCCGATTAATGGTTCTAAACGAACCAAAACCCTAAACCCGTAATTTCTAAACTAATTGCATCAATACAAATTAAAGCTTGCTTGAGAGTAATTAATTAATGACATGAAGGCTTGCACATTGAAGGGAAAATTGGAAGGAATCAAAAGTTTTGAAATTGAAATTGGTCAAAAGGCATTAAATTTAAGAGAAGTCAAATTGCTCAAAGTAGAAAGACCCATTTGGCTTTTGAAAACCCAAGGTTTGCTTGGACAAATGGGGTAAAAAGCTTGAAGATGCAACAATGGAGTTTGGCAAGAACAAGAACAAACTAAAATGTAGAAATGAGAAATTGAAGAACAATGCCAAGAACAACAACACAAACTATATCTAAAAACCAACACAACATCAATAACAACCATCAACAATAACAACACAAGAAGATAAGAGGAAGGAAACTACCAATTGCATTGAACTCAAAAGCTTCAAATCTCCAAACTACAAGCACCACAAATGAAGGAGGTGTCACTCACTCCAACAATTGCTTCAAAAATAACTAACTAAAAACTAACTAGCTAAGCTAAACTAGATTAACTACTAAACTAGCTAAAACTACACTAAGCTAGGGATTTATGAACTAGGGTTTACAAAAGCAAAAGTAAAGTCTTGGAGGAAATGGAGCAAGCCCCAAGTTCCACCAAGGAGGGTTGTTGGATAAGGTTGAGCAGCTGGGTTTTTATACAAAGTCGCAGGGGTAAAAACGTAAAAAAGTGATAAAATTCACGGACTGGACTGCGACTCAGTCGATCGACTGAGGGGCAGTCGATCGACTGAATCCTCAAAATTGGCCAACCTTACTGCCCGTCAGTCGATTTCGTCGAACTAGTCGGCCTGTCAGTCGGTCGACTGGCTGTCGATCGACTGCATGCCAGTCGATCGACTAGCTGGGCTGCTCCGGCTCGGTTTCCTCGTTTCGCTCTAAGCGTCCGTCAGTTGTCGCTTCTCGTTCATGTTGTGCCTTCTTTCTTTGCCCGTTCCAATCCGAGTCGAGTGGGATGCTCCGAGCGTGCGCGGGACCGCTTGGTCATCCTACGCCAAAAATACGAAAAAGGATAAAAATGTACGAAAAACTACTAAAAACCGCACAAAGGTTATAAAAACCTAAAACTAACAAATAGGCCAAAATGACTCCTAAAACCCGTAAATACAAGCGAAACACACGCGAATGCGACAGAAAAAGGTAACAAAAAAGGCGTACAAAAAAGTACAAATCAACTACCCTCCAGAAAATAATCATAACCAGGTATTTTCAATTTGATGAGAGAGTTTTTCCTTTCCACAAACCTAGTCACTCACAGAATACTGTGGGACCATCACATTTCAACACAACTCCTCTACATACCATTCCAACCATCCCTCCAGATATAAATCCCATTTCCCCTCCTCATACACCATCACAACCACAATCACCACATCACTCTCCCATCATCAATACATCATCTACCTCTACTGCCTCGTCAGACTCCACCACATCTTCCATTCCAGGGGGAACTATCACCATAGATTTACCTATTGAGAATGTTCATGATATTGCACCTTTGGCTCCTAATGTTTTGAATTAGGTTTCAGAAACACATCAAATGGTTACCAGGTCAAAAGCTGGAATCCACAAACCTAAGGTTTGGCTTGTCACAGACCTCCAGGACACTGAACCAACTTCTGCTCAAGAAGCTCTCACCAATTCAGCTTGAACAATGGGAATGCAGGATGAATTCAAAGCATTAATCAGGAATAAGACTTGGAGTTTGGTTCCTGTTCCTCCCAACAGAAAAGTAATAGGTTGTAAGTGGGTGTTTAAGCTCAAAAAGGATCAAAATGGAAAGGTTATCAGACACAAAGCAAGACTTGTTGCTAAAGGTTACAATCAAGATCCAGGATGGGACTACACTGAAGCTTTTAGCTCTGTGATCAAGCCTGGCACCATCAGGATCATACTTTCCCTTGCCCTGACTTTTGGTTGGAACATCAGACAGATTGATGTGGATAATGCATTCCTCAATGGGGGACATTGACACTGAGCTTTACATGGAGCAGCCTGTTGGTTTTGAAGTACATTCCAGGCCGCCACTGGTTTGTAAATTGCATAAGTCATTATATGGCCTCAAGCAAGCCTCAAGAGCCTGGTCAGGCAAATTTGGTGTTATTCTGATTCAGTTAGGGTTTCATGTGTCTCAAGCTGACACATCTCTGTACATTAAGCATTCTAAGGGTACTACCCTTCTTGTCATGGCCTATGTTGATGATATCATTGTCACAGGGAGCCACAATATAGTTATTGATCATCTAATCCTTCAACTCAGGTCTCACTTTTTAATCAAGGATCTTGGTCAGCTCAATTTCTTTCTTGGAATACAGGTTTCACACCACTCAGATGGGATGTTCCTTAATCAAAAACAGTATGCTCTTGATATTCTCAATAGGGATGGCATGAAGGGGGCAAACAGTCTCTCTACTCCTATGATGTCTCATCCACCCCTATCAAAGTATTCTGGTCAGCCAATTCAGAATGCACATCAGTACAGGAAAATTGTTGGTGCTCTCCAATACCTCACTATGACAAGACCTGATATATGTTATGCAGTTAACAAGGTAAGTCAGTTTATGCAAGCTCCCCTTGACCTGCATTGGAAGGCTGTAAAGAGAATACTAAGATATATTGCTGGAACAATTGATTATGGAATGAAATTGACCAAGTGTAGTAGCTTTAGAATCACACCATTCTCAGATGCTGATTGGGCTTCAGATGTAGATGACAGAAGATCAACCTCTGGCTTATGTATCTTTCTAGGAGATAACCTAATCTCTTGAAAATTAAAAAAACAGCCCACTGTCTCTAGGTCTAGTACAGAAGCAGAGTATAGGAGCCTTTCATTGGTAACATGTGAGGTGATGTGGCTGCATTCACTTTTTAGAGAACTAATGATACACTTGATCAAACCAAGTACAGTTTGGGTGGACAACTTAGGGCTATTGCCGTGGCTTCAGATCCTGTCCATCACTCAAGAACCAAGCATCTGGAATTAGATCTCCATTTTATCAGAGAAAAGGTAATCATCAAGGTCATCTCAGTTAGACACGTGCCAGCAATTGATCAAAGAGCAGACATTATGACCAAACCTTTGTCAGGACAATTCTATGCTAGAATGAGGGATAAGTTGTTTGTTGGTTCAGAAGGAAGCATAGAATTAAGGGGGCATGATAAACGACAAATGGCTGCATGGAGGAAGAGTAGTGCACCAGCAACAAAGGAACATTCCCAGCAAGAAGACAAATAGCATGCATGGTTGATACCATGCACCTGTAGCAGAGAGTTGAAGGCAACGGTCCACAGGTGTTGTGCAACTGTCATGTCTATCCACTTGTACGGATAAATGACAGTTGTGTGGTTCTATATAGCTCGGAGCCTTTGTATAAATACATGTATTATAATGCTTATGAAATCAATGAAAATACCTTGAAGCTGTATCTCTTTTCTAACCCTAGCTATAATGCCTCCTAGCTTTCCATTCTTGTTTCTTTCTTTTCCTTTTACTCATCTTTTACAAAATACCAATCTCATGGCATATTAAAATTACATTTGTTTGACTCAAATTTTTAATTGATCAATTCTTAAATTTACGATAACGAGATTGAAAATTGTATTTTTCTTCTCACGTTTTTTAATTAAAGAACACAACTAATTCGCTTATTTATAGTATATATTGTCTAGCCTAAGTTAAAAACCTAATCAATATATCTAGAATATAAGTTATACTTATGATATAAAGTTGATAATATTAGTTAACGCATAATATTAATATTTAAAAGACTAAATATTAAAAAAAATCCGAATAAAATGGCTTTTGAGTTTGATAAGAATGAAGAGGTTTTGTGTTTCAAAACAGATTTGAGTTTAATTTTGGCATGCAATATAATTAATTTTTTAAATGTGGAAATCAAGTGTGTATTATTTTGTTATGATTTATTAATATCTTTTTATTTTGATATGATTTATTAATTAACTTAAATTTAAACAATAACATTTAAATTTAATAATAATTGAGATGTTTTTGCAATCAAATTCATTTTTTATTCATTTAATTTTGGTATGAGTAATTGATATTTTTATTATTGAAATCATATGTATTATTTTTTTAATATCATTAGATCTTTATACACTTTTGTAATTTCAATTAGAAATCTTTTAATTTGACTTAGATTATTATTATATTTTAACTAGAGATACAAAACTAAAGTTTTCACAAAAGAAGTTTAAAAAAAAAAACCATGGCACCAAATTATTATTCTAAAATCCGAGTCGATGAATTAGTGAAGGAGAGAAATAAAATTGAGAGATATAAATCAAATAGTCTCGATTTTACCATCTTTGATATCCATTATGGGAATCTATCTGTACAAAGACTAAGTTTTCACCTTCTAGATGAGCAACCAATCTTTTATAATGATGATGACACAATTGATAAAGTTATTGTAAAAGAAGATAGAAGGGAATCAATATTTCTAGTTTGGATGGAGTGTAATAAGAAGTACCGCCAAAAATGACTTCAACAACTTCTTATTTTCCTAAATAATGCTTACAATAATTTCAATCTACTACCAATATCAATTTTTGTTATTTTGTTGTAATTTCTCAATCAATTTATTTAATCATTAAACATAAATTATGTGTTCCAAGATTCAAACATTAAAGGATCATGTATATAGTTCACAATACTTCACCTATCCTGCCTACCACTTAACCCACATTTTCATCAACAAGTAATCATGAAGAGTTCCAACAATGTTTTCTTTTATTTTAATCAAAGTTCTCAGAACTTGAAAGTAAATGATTTTTTCTTTTTAATTAAACAACTCTCTATATCAAATGAATATCAACCTTCAACTCCAACTTGCAATCAATAAGAGAATTTGTGTAACATACTCTAATATACACAATTTGGTGTGTTTGATTTAGAATCTCTCTTTTATTTTTATTCTTTTCAATTACAACATCATTTCAATCTTTCATGGACAATATTATTTTCCAAATAATTATATTTATAAAATATTATTTTTTAAACAATTAGAAGTTTTCTCCGCCAAGGAATAAGCAATTTATCGCAARATACTCCACTACAAACAACTTGGTTAGTTTATTCCAAGTATCTACGTTTAATATTTTGRAAACCTTTTATTTCAATCATGTATCTYAWAATTTGAATRGGACATTTAGATTGTACAAGTCATCTATATGTTTTAAAATAAATTTGACAAATATTTTATTCGTCTTCGTTTGGAATACATTTAAACTATTTTTTTTTTAAAAAAATCATAATTTCAGCCCGTTCCAAATGCTTTTTTGACATTTTTTTTAATGATTCTCTCCCTGTGTATTTTGATCTTCGAAATTAGTGTGGTCATTCATGGCCAGTTCAGATGAGCAAGAGTTCTGACAATGCCAAATTTAGTTATTTGTCAAATTTAATGATGTGAGGATCAATTGTTCACCAAGTTATCTAATAAAGTGCAATTGAAAAAGAAAAACAAATGTCAAAAGTATATTGTAATTTGAAAGATGACTTGGTCTTTTTGTAATAAAGGCTAAAAAAACCCAAATGATGGCTTTTGTAATTATTACTCTTAAAATTAATTTCATTTACTTAGTAAAATGAAATGGACGATTTCGGACCATTGAAGGTTTTACTAAACAGAAATAATATGTGATTGATATCCTATTTGTACATTTTAAAAAAGTGCCGCAAAATGAAAAATAAAACGTTTAAGAATGTGTTTTGTTGGAAATAAGTTACAAATAAGGTAGTTTTCTAATTTATTTATTTATTCCATTTGTTTAGAAACAAGATACAAATTATGTAGTTTTTTAATTAATTAATTAATTTTCCTTTTATTTTGTCTAAATGTCCACTTGAATTCCAACATGTGTACAGTTCAAAAGTTCAAGCTTGCAGCTTATTTTATAATTTGTTTTCAATTAGTTTGTGCAGGATCAAGGTCATCTACAGAGGTGGATATCAAAATGGTCATCTATTTCCCTACGTGGTTCTCTTTCTCTTTTTTAAAATATATATATATATATATATATATATATATATATATATATATATATATATATATATATATAAATCACAAGGTTAAAATTTTAATTAAAATTATCCCCGACAACGGCGCCAATTTGGTAGTGCTGTCGAGATACTCAAATAAAACCTTATTTTAAAATATATAAGCGTGAGCAAGGGTCATATCCACGGGGAGAATTTAATTAAGATTCTTTAACGATGTGATTTAAAAGGGGAGTTTTGGTTTTAAAATCTAATTATACTAAGAAACTAAAAGTACGAGAACAACTAAAGAAGTTATCAATTAAAAAAACTAAAATAAATAAAAGTGAATGACGGAAATGACTATTTGAAGAATATGCCTTGGTTGAATTTGATTTCCACCTTGAAGTGACTCACCGATCCTCAATGCAAAAACAACAAATTGCAATTTACGTAATTATCGCCGAACTAATTATTCCATCTCCTAATTTCGTCACGTAAAATAAACCATTCACATAAACTCTTATTACCGAGAAATTCCGACAATCGTGCAGAAATCGCTCGATGATAGCATTAAAAATTCATGAGATCGACGATTCAAGTAGTAAATATATAATCCATTAAATACTAACTTGTTCGATTATTTCACCTAAGAACGATAATGCATAATCTAACTAATTATCTATCTTAGTTGCTTCTTATGAATATAATATGATCTAATCCAACTAGAATAATAATCAAGCAAAGAAATTGCATGCATAGAACGAAAGTTGATCAGCTACGAACTAAACAATTAATCACACAATAAACCTGGAGAATAATCAATAAGTAAACATATAAACTGAAAATATAAAAATAAATTTGATCTCACAGTGATGTCTAACTTCAAGGTCTCGATCGTCTCAACCGAGACAAATAGGGAATATAGCCGCGTAGGGCGTCCATAGTAAACAAAAATAAAAAGGAAGTGAAAGGAGAGAAAAGGTATATGCAAATTGTTTGGTCCCTCCAAGAAGATCTCATCAATCGTCCTCTTGATGTTTGTTGTATGGTGTCTCTATATGCTCCCAAGATCTCTCATCGGCTGCCTCCCACACTCCTTTTAGCCCTCACAAACCCTAATTTTGTTAAGGCCTTATTTTATCGTGCATGGGCTAAATAAATGGGCCTACGAACCTTTCTTCACGTGAATGAATGGGCCTACAAACCTTTATTAATGTAAGGTTCTGACAGTTTAAAAATTTGTTCAACGACACCATCAGCAACATGAGCATGTCGTGCTTATGAATCTGTTGTTCTGCTTCTTTTTCCAATTCTGTTCTACAACACTGACACCAACATGGTCATGTTGTCAACAAATCAGATTCTGCATCCTGAATATCTATGCATTTAGACACATCTCCTGCGACACCACCATGGTTATGTCACCCATAAAATGGGAGCAGACTCGTAGCTCGGCTCGTGTCCTCGTCATGTCATAAAATACGCGCAAAAAGACTCCAATCTAAAAAAAAACTCAACAACGGTAGCACCCACTCGATAAAATAAGGCGAAAATATGTAATTCAAGCTCATGAAGACCACAAATATGTCGATAAGAATTCCTAAAAACCATGCATATTTACGACATATGAAGATATTTGAGTTCTTTTTCAAAAATTAGGGTTAGTTTAAGGTTTAAGTTGAAATATTTCAAGAAATTAGGGTTCAATTGTAATTATTTAGATATTTGGGTTTGATTTTTAAAAATTAATGTTAATTTTGAGTTTGATTATCAAATAAGTTAAAATTTAGAGTTGAATTGTAAATACTTCATATTTGAAAAGTTTTAGAATGTTTGTGGTGGTGGTTTGATATGTCGTGGTGATCGGAAAGTTGTGTTTAATTAATATTTATGTTATGATATACATGTTGTGATTGATTGGTGTTTTGATAGGTTGGTGTTGTGATTGGTTGGGGTTGACGTCGTTGATGATGTGTGTACGGCGCTGGCCAAGAGGTTTCATCCCTCCAATAACGGGTTTTAATTTTTTTTTCAAAATGTTATGGTAGTTTTAAAAAGTGCGTGGTGGGGGTTTTCAAACGCCGTGGTGATTGGCAAGTTAATATTTTGTTTAATTTATATTTTATTTATATGATCTGTGATTAGCATATATGATCTACTTGGTGCAAGTTACACGTGAAGTTGAATTTACAGATATGCCCATTACTTTATTCAGTCACCCATTTTGTGTGGTGTACTCAAAAGTCATTATGCATTAATTAAAGTCACTATATACTAAATGTTAGTAACAAATTAATATTCGACTCTTTCGTTTTATACGTATAGCGTACTCTACCCCCTACAAAAAAATAGTCGTATGCTGACGGTCAAAATACCTTCAGCATATGCTGACGGCCTCTAACAGCCAAAAATTTGCTGACGGCCTCTAACAGCCAAGAATTTGCTGACGGCTTGCTGACGGGCAAGGGCCGTTAGCGATGTTCCCGTCAGCAAGTCGTTAATATATTTTTTTGGCGACGGGTTTGCTGCAGGGCCACTGCCGAGCCCTGTTGCTGACAGGTATACGCCCGTCAGCAAAATTTAAAAAGTTTTAAAAAAAATATATGCTAACGGGTGTCGCGCCGTTAGCAAATCTGATTTAAATCAAATCTCTGCTCGCTTAACAGAAACAGAAAGCAAAAGAGGAAGAAAAGAAATTACAGCCCGAAGCCAGCCCAGACCCAGACCAAGTCGTCGCCCGTAGACGAGAGCAACACCGTCTCTGCCTACCACCGTGACTCCGCCACCACCACCACCACCGCGACCGTTAGCCGGCCACTAGGTATTTTTTTCTTATTTATTTAATTTATTTTTTATATATATAATTGTGAATTTATTTAAAAAGTATTGACTATTGTTGAGATTAATTAGCAAATAATTTGAGAAATTAAGGTGGGATTGTAATTATTTAGATATTTTGGTTTGATTTTGAAAATTAGGGTTAGTTTAGGGTTTAATTTAGAATATTTCGAAAAATTAAGGTTGAATTATAATTGTTTAGATATTTGAGTTCATTTCAAAAATTATGAATAGTTTGGGATTTACTTATCAATTAATTTTAGATTTAGGGTTGAATTATAAATATTTATATATTTGGGGTTGATTTCAAATATATTGATTATTAATGGGATTAATTGGAAATAAATTCAAGATACTAGGGTTGAGTTGTAATTATTAATTGGTCCGGCCTATGCCGAGGAGCTCGGCTGATCACATTTGAGCTCAACATTTTTGGCTTCCAACGCCGTTTTTTTTTTTTTGTGTGTGCCGACCTGATTAGTCTGTCCTACACCGAGGAGCTCGGCTGATCACATTTGAGCTCGTCATTTTGAGCTCCACAATTTTGGCTTCCAACACCATTTTTTTTTTTTGTGCTGATCTGATTGGTTCGGCCTATGCCAAGGAGCTCAGCTGGTCACATTTGAGCTCGGCAATCGGAGTGGCTTAATGCGTTAGGTCGGTTAAGTGCCTTTCGTTGGCTTGTGCCTTTGAGTGACTTAATACCTTAGGTCGGCTGAGTGCTCTTGGGTGGCTTAACGCCTTTGTTTGGATTAATGCCTTCCAATGGCTCAACGTCTTATGTTGGCTCAATGCTTTGGGGTGGCTCAATATCTTAAGTTGACTAAATGCCTTTGAGTGGCTTAATGCCTTGGTCGGCTAAGTGCCCTTTGGTTTGATTAATGCCTTAGGATGTCTTAACGTCTTAGGTTGGCTCAATGCCTTTGGGTGTCTTAATGCCTTAGATCGACTAAATGCCTTTGGTTGGCTTGTGCCTTTGAGTGGCTTAATGTCGTGGTTCGGCTAAGTGCCTTTGAGTGGCTTAATGCCTTAGGATGTCTTAACATCTTAAGTTGGCTTGATGCCTTTGTGTGGCTTAATGCTTTAGGTTGGCTAAATGCCTTTGGTTGGCTCAATGCCTTTGAGACTTGCTTGGCGAACTTCAATGACTCGTTAGGCTGCTGCACGATGGTAGCGATAGATCTTTTGGGAGAAACCATCATCTTGGACATTATAAAGTGTCCTCAGAAAGATGACCTCAATTGTGCCCACGAGGTGATTGAATAGCATGGCAATGATCAGTACCATCTTAGCGGGACCTCATCCAAGGTCATTGAGAACATTCGACAACAATAAGGTCCATTGTGAATCCTGGTCCACTATTGCCCTTGTAGAGAGCTGATTCGACCTGAAATAGTGGGCCACCTAAATAGGACCTGCGAACCCAAGAGCTTCCAAAGCCTACACCACAAACAAAGGTTAGAAAGGACCACCGGTGGTTTTCCGGTGGAAACCTCTCCGATGCTTAAATTAGTAAGCGATGAGGTGTTTTCCAGAAAAATGAGAAGGAATGCCTGTAAAAACATACCTCTCACTGCTCCCAATTTGGGGTATTTATATCTTATCCCTGTGGGGACCCCAGCCGGTATTTCGGGAACACGTGCCGCGAATCATGGGCCGTTTTATGAAACATATTCGGAACAAGTGGTCCCACTTGTTCCCTCTCGGGCAAGCTGGTGGCCAGGTCTGCTTAGACCCATTCCAGTTCTGATTGTTATCGGTGTCATTTCTTCTCTTATTCCAGGTCTGCCAGGCACATATACGGGCTCTCCCTGGTGGTGGGACCCCTTTTCTTTTCCTATATAATGGCGCCCCTCCCCAGCTTCTTTTCCTTGCATAATGGTGTCTTCGTCATCTCCCAACGTCTTTTCTCATGAGGAGCATATCCGTCTACTTCAGAAGAAAGGTCGTTTGAAGGCAGAAATTGCCGAATTGCAGGATCAGCTGCAGGAACGCGCGAAGAAATTGGCTGAGAAGAAGTCACAATTCCGTAGTGAACGACAACGCCTTGAACAAATCATTGCTGACTTGAAGAGGGAAAAAGCGGAGCTGTATGCCGATTGGGACATCGCGGTGGAGGTGTCAGACCGATTTCATGTTCGGCTTTTGGAGTACGAGGACGAGATCCAGCGGCTCCGTCAGCTTCTCGATTCTGTGCCCCCATCTTAGGGTTGTATTTCTATTTTTCATGGTTATGATTAGTGTTCTTGTGACTGCGAATATTCTTATGAGAATATCTGCTTTTGTACTCCTGCTGAAGGTTCTTTTAACTATTAATAAATGCTTTTCGCTAATGTTTTGAATGTGTCTTKTTGTTTTCTTCCTGCCGTGAACCATAAATTCAACCATAAATCTACTCAACCGATCAAACATAAAGCTGTTACAATTAAGTGTAAAATTTCCGTAAATTGACAATGTTCCAAGCGCGAGGTAGCGCCGTGCCGTCCAACTCTTCCAGCCTGTACGCGCCACCAGGCAAGGTCTGGGTAACTCTTACAGGTCCTCGCCAAGACTCTTCCAACTTCCCCTTTGCTTGTCCCAGATCAGACCGTCGTAAGACCAGATCTCCCACTTGGAACTGTCGCTTGGCCACAGTTTTATCATACGCCGCTTTTACCCTTCCTTTAATATGCTCCATTCGTATCGCAGCCTGCTCTCTTTTCTCCTCAATCAGATCTAAAGCATCCTGCCTTAACAGCTCATTTTGTTCTTCATTAAAATTCTGGATTCGATGAGTTTTAAGGCTGACCTCCGCGGGCACTAGAGCATCCATACCATATACCAAGCTAAAAGGGGTTTCACCTGTACTTTCCTTCGGATTCGTACGATATGCCCATAGCACGGAGTTCAGCTCTTCCACCCACTTTCCTCCAGATCTGTCCAGTCGCGTCTTGATTCCTTGAACTAAAATACGGTTAGTTACCTCAACCTGACCGTTCGCTTGTGGGTGGTACACAGCTGTAAAGTGTTGCTGAATGTTCATCTTGGCACACCAAGCCTTTATCTTGGCTCCCGTAAATTGGGTCCCATTATCTAACACCATTATTCTCGGTATACCGAAGCGACAGACCACATTTTTCCAAATGAAACCCATTACAGCTTCCTCTGTTATTCTAGCAAGAGCCTCGGCCTCCACCCACTTGCTGAAGTAATCAATAGCCACGATCAAAAATCTCTTTTGAGCTGGGGCCATTGGGAATGGACCAACCAGGTCAATACCCCATTTTTTGAAGGGACAGGGGGAACTCATCACCATGAGCTCTTCCGCTGGTTGATGGATTAGCGGGGCCATTTTCTGGCACTTTTCACATTTTCTAATGAAGTCCTCAGCTTCCTTTCTCAGGGAGGGCCAGAAATAACCAGCTCTTAAGACTTTACTTGCCAGAGCTCTGGCTCCCATATGGTTACCACAACAACCCTCGTGTATCTCTCTTAATACCAGCCCTCCTTCTGTTTGTGATAAGCACCTCAAAAGAGGCTGGCCAAATCCTCTCCTGAATAACTCTCCCTTGATCAGGCAGAATCTAGCAGACCTGCTCCGTATCTTTGCCGCCTCTCTTTTTTCCTCCGGCAAGACGTTCTTTTCAAGGTATCCTTTTATAGGGGAACGCCAATCATCCTTCTCAGCAATCGTACAGATCTGCTCAATTCCGAACTCCTCTTCTGCCTTTAATAAGGTGATCGTTCGCTCATAACAATCCGAAGCTGAACTTGCTATTTTGGCTAAGAAGTCTGCACGACCATTTTCCTCTCTGGGAATTTGAACAACTGTTAATTCTTTCATACCTTTGGCTAGCTCTCTAAATTTAGCCAAGTATCTCTGCATGTGGTCCTCTCTCGTCTCAAAATCTCCGCTGATTTGTTTGCACACAAGTTGAGAATCAACCCTGGCACATACGCGATCTGCGCCCAGGTCTTTCGCCATCTGGACACCTCTTAACAGGGCTTCATACTCCGTCGCATTGTTAGAGAGTGTTGCGTTTAATCGAATAGCAAACTCGGTAGACACCCCCTCCAGACTAATCAGGACAATTCCCGCTCCGCAGCCCTGATTGCAGACAGAGCCATCCATGAAGATCGCCCATCTTTCTAGTTCTTCGGGAAGACCAGTCATTTCTTGCATGAAATCTGCCAAGGCCTGAGCTTTAATCGCTGTCCTGGCTTCAAAGCTAATATCGAATTCGCTGAGCTCGATTATCCATCTGACCAGTCTTCCTGATGCCTCCGGCTTATCCATGATTGCTTTTAAAGGCAAATTCGTTCGCACAATTATACCATGCAACAGGAAATATGGACGTAATTTCCGGGCTGTTCCCACAAGGGCCAGCGCTGCTCGCTCTACCTCTACATACCTTGCCTCGGCATCATGTAAGACCTTGCTCCAGTAATAGACTGGCTTCTGAATCTTCCCTTCCTCTCGCAGTAAGACAGAGCTGATTGCCTATTGTCCTACTGATAAGTACAGAATGAGGGGTTCTCCCAGGATAGGCTTTGTTAGCAAGGTCATACTAGCCAAATGCTCCTTTAATGCGACAAATGCCTCCTCACACTCATCACTCCACTGAAATTCTGCTTTTTTCCTTAGTGCTTGAAAGAATGGCAAGCTCCTTTCTGCAGACCTGGACAAGAATCTACTTAACGCATTGATGCGCCCTGCTAAACATAATTGCTCTGACTTTCTCGGGATTTGCCTCGATACCCTTTTCCGTGACCATGTAGCCTAAGAATTTGCCAGCTCTGACACCGAAAGCGCACTTCTTAGGATTAAGCTTCATCCTGTATCGTCGTAGGGTATCAAAGGTTTCCCGCAGGTCTTCTACATGTGATGTTGCTTTCACGCTTTTGACCAACATATCATCCACATAAACTTCCATGTTCCTCCCAAGCTGACTTTTAAACATCTTATCAACCAAGCGCTGATAAGTAGCTCCTGCGTTTTTCAAGCCGAAGGGCATCACGACATAGCAATACGTCCCCTTCGGGGTAATGAAACTGACCCGCTTCCAATCATCCTTAGCCAGTCTGATTTGATGGTATCCCTGAGACGCATCCATCATACTTAAAAGTTCACACCCAGCGGTGGAATCGACAAGCTGGTCGATCCTAGGTAAGGGATAGTGATCTTTCGGGCAAGCACGATTGAGATCTCTAAAGTCGATACACATGCGCCAGTCCTCCTGAGTCTTGGGGACCAAGACAGCGTTTGAAAGCCATTCAGGAAATTGTATTTCTTGGATGTGTTTAGCTTTTAACAATTTCTCGACTTCGGCTTCTATGACGGCTTCCTTTTCAGGGCCAAAATTACGTTTCTTTTGCTTTACTGGCTTGGCGTCTGAGCTGATGTTGAGGTGATGTTCTGCCACTTCCGGGTCGATTCCTACCAGATCTTCTGGAGACCAGGCAAACACATCCGCGCTACTCCTTAATAGTGCGACTAGCTCTGTCAGAGTTTCCGGACTGAGGGTTGTTCCTAATCGAAGGACCCGGCTCCCATCCCCCGGGATTACTTCAACCATCATCAGACCTTCCTCTCTATTGGCCAGATCTGTCCTTGGCGGCTCTACCCTGGCCCTTTTTCCTTGTCTCTCTTCCTCCTTCCTCTGAACACATTCTATGTAAGTCCGTCGTGAAGCATACTGATCACCCCTGACCTCTCCTGCTCCATCCTCCGTCGGAAATTTCATCTTCATATGGAAGACGGATATAACGGCCTGAAATTGGCTCAAAGATGGTCGTCCCAGCATGACATTATAAGAAGAGGGTGCATCCACTATCAAAAAATGCACTGTTTTGGTCACCCTATATGGCTGTTCTCCTAACGTCTCGAGGAGTCTCACCGCTCCTAAGGGTTTTAGGGCTCCTCCTGCGAACCCTACTAGGGAGGTGGTGACCTCTTCCAGCTCAACGTCCAGCTTTAACTACCTAAAGCAGTCGTAGAACAAAATATCGGCAGAGCTCCCAGTGTCTACGAAAATCCTATGGACATTATAATTAGCAATAGTTGCATTTATAACCAGAGCATCCATATGAGGGGCTAAAATACCATCGCCATCCTTTGACCCAAAGCAGATGTTAAGGGTAGAAGTCATTTGTCCTACATCGCGCGATTTTCGAACTAGGTCTTTTGCAGCTCTGACATAATTGTGTTGTGTCCGCTTGGAGTGCTCATCTAGCTCTCCTCCCGTTATCATTTGGATTTCACCATGAACGACCTGGGCTTGGTCAGGCTTTCTCGATCCAGCTCTTCCTCTGTCCTGAACATCCGTCCGACCACCCTTGCTTTGTGAGAAGTGGTCCGAACTGTGATGTCCAGACCTGGTATCACTTCTCCTTGCACCAACATATTCTTTTAGGTGTCCAGCCTGGACCATTCTCTCCAGCTCGTCCTTCAAATGCGTGCATTCATCTGTATTATGTCCATATTCATTATGGAAGCGACAAAAACGGTCCGACCTTTCTTTTCTTGGCTTCTGCGAGTAAGTTTTGGGCCACTTGAGCTCTGGGTGACGCTCTATTGCCTGTAAAGTTTCGCCCGGAGGCGTCGCCAGAGGGGTATATTTATCGAAACGAGACCTACCCATTGACAGCTCTGGTCTGGGTTTTTTTGTCACCACTCTGTCATCCCTGTCATAACTCTCTCTTCTCCTCTCCCCTTCATTCTTGAGCTTCAGAGCTTCCTCTAAGTGTATGTACTTCTCGGCTCTCTCCAGAAGTTCTCCAAACTTCGATGCTGGTCTTACCACCAGAAACTGGAAGAACTCTCCCTTCCTCAAACCTTGCGCCAGAGCGTTTACAAGCAGCTCTTCTGACACCGAGGGCACCTCCAGTTTTGCTGTTGTGAACCTATTGATGTAAGCACGCAGGCTCTCATTCTCTTTCTGCTTTAAACTGAAGAGCTCGAGTGGCATCTTCTGATACTTCCTACAACTCGTGAATTGATGTAGGAAGGCCGAGCTGAATTCATCAAAGTTGCTGATATATCTCGGCGGCAATTGGCTGAACCAAAGTTGTGTCGATTTGGTAAAGGTCATTGGAAAGACCCGACACATAACCGAATCGGAGAATTTGTGCAACGCCGCTGTTATCTCAAAACGGTTGAGGTGGTCTGCTGGATCCGTCATCCCATTGTATTCAAAACCCAAGGATCGATAAGACGCTAGGACATCATCGCACATGACTTCCTCCGTAAACGGGGTGCCTCACCGTGCCGGCGGTGCAGCTGCACCCACCATCTTCTTCCTAAATTCACGCACCTCTTTCTGCAGGCTTTGCATCTGCTCAGCCAGGCCAGGGTTAACCTGGTTGGCCGTGTCGCCGTCAGACGTGGCAAGATGCTCTTCTCTGTCTGGCTGGTGGACCCGCTCCGTACGCCGAGCCTACAGCGGCTCTGTTTCTAACACCGGGGCTGCCAGCGCCGGCGGTGATGCCATTTCCGCGAATTTTTTCTCCACCGCCGCCTCCACGGCTTTGCCAATCAACTCTGACAGCTGTGTCAGAAGCGACTCATTGAGAGAGACACCCCCATCTACAGCAGATTCTCTCGGAGGCGGTGATGTGGAACTCGGCGGAGCTGCCATGGCCGATCCCGATGTCTCTGGTATCGATGATGATCCTGGTGCCTGTTGTACGTGAGTATGCACGGCAGAACTCGGAGTGCCACCCAATTCCCCTATCAAATTTTGCTTCCAACCGTCTGAAGTCATCCTCACGCCTTAGCTCGATCGAATTCCCACAGACGGCGCCAATTGATTCGACCTGAAATAGTGGCCACCTAAATAGGACCTGCGAACCCAAGAGCTTCCAAAGCCTACACCACAAACAAAGGTTAGAAAGGACCACCGGTGGTTTTCCGGTGGAAACCTCTCCGATGCTTAAATTAGTAAGCGATGAGGTGTTTTCCAGAAAAATGAGAAGGAATGCCTGRAAAAACATACCTCTCACTGCTCCCAAGTTGGGGTATTTATATCTTATCCCTGTGGGGACCCCAGRCGGMATTTCGGGAACACGTGCCGCGAATCATGGGCCYTTTTATGAAACATATTCGGAACAAGTGGTCCCACTTGTTCCCTCTCGGGCAAGCTGGTGGCCAGGTCTGCTTAGACCCATTCCAGTTCTGATTGTTATCGGTGTCATTTCTTCTCTTATTCCAGGTCTGCCAGGCACATATACGGGCTCTCCCTGGTGGTGGGACCCCTTTCCCGGGATCTCGGGAACATGGTCCCTGAATTAGGGGCCATTCAGTTAGCGGGTTCTGACAAGTGGTCCCTACTTGTCTTTTTAGTTCCAACCTCAAGCAGGTCTGGCTCAGGAGCCATTTTCTCCAGAAGAGCTTTTGACCACTCTTCCTTCACGCCAATTCGTCCCCTCTTATCTGCTACCGATTCCAGGTCTACCTCAATCCAGGCCTGACCAATATGGCCCTATCAAGAGCTATCAGTGGGACTTTCATTTTTTCAATCATTGCTCTGTAAGGAGCTAAGCAGATAGAGGTGACTAATCACCGCATGCCGAGTTGAAATTTTGGATAAATCGAGTTATCTAGCGCAAATTTGGTGTGGGGTACATTACTTTCCTAGATTCCAGCTTGGCAACTCATTGTTTGAGATACTTCAACTTGGTCGAATCATCGCCATGGATTTGTCATGCAGGGTGTATATTTAGGTCGGCCTGGCTTCTACTATTAAGAGATTGGGTGGGGAGATCTTCAAGGATTTTTTGGGTCATCTTTCCGAGTTGGGTGTGAACATTTTGGGGTGGCAAAGATGTCAAATACCGTGCCATTGAAGGTCTGTCAAGCTTGCCTTTAGCATTTAGCTCGCCATCCTCATCGATTTTCCTTTTTAAGGTCCCTAATTCCATCAAGTAGCTTGGCATTTGCTTTATATCCGACCTCAATTTGAGGTGTCATAATTGCTTTTTTCATTTTATTCATCATTTCTTCTAGTTCCCTAGCGAAGGTGGGTTGCTGCATGAGTTATTGTACTTGCTCGGGGCTAAGATCGTTAGAACCAGACTAAACCGTCTTGATGGTCCCCTCTAAAATCTTGTTCATAACTTTTGATGGGCTCATCGTGATCATAGAGCGATGAGCTGCTATTGGGACTTTCAAAAAATCAAAATATGCTCACAAAACGAAAAGCTAGATTAGCTTCTCATGGACTAGAGAGCCGATATTTAGTTCCTCGTGAAAAAATTCAAAAACTTGAGAGCTGTAGATCTGATGTTGAGCTTTCTGAAATAAGAAAAGGTCAAAAAACATTGAGAGCTGGGGAGCTTTTGTTCAGCTGCTCAAAATGAGAGAATAAGAGAATATCGAGGTTGAGGGTTAGTGCTCGGATCCTTAAGATGAAGAAAAGAAATTGAAAAAACATGAGCTGAAGAGCTCAACAAGTATTGTGGTGGAGTAGCTATTTCAGGTCGGCTGAGCCGTTTTATCGCAGATGTTCATTACAAGGCCCCTTCCTCTCTTTTTTTTTAACAAATATTGATAATCATCTCCTCAAGAAAAAAACAAAATTTGGACAGAAAACATAAAACAAAATTGGAAGAGCTAACTGAGCGATTGGAACTATAGATCACAAGGAACCTTCCTCTAGCACCATTTTGTTTAAGCTAAAAGTAGCCTAAGCAATTTCAACACAAAAACAACAAGGAGTTCAGCAACAAAAATATTAGAAAATGAGTTAAGAAAAATTGCTTGACTTTTATTCCTTAAATTCAGGTCGGAACGGCCTTCACCGGATCCTTTTACAGGGTATTGATTTCTCAAAACAAGATTTCTCTCTCTAAAACTCGTTATGTGTTTCTCTCTCTAAAAAAGTGGGATCCCTTCTCTCTCTCTTGAAAAGGCTATTTATAGTTCCTCTTGAAACCCTAATTGGACATCTCTCACTTTTCTATTGGATCATCAATTTCCTGCTCATATTTCCACCGCCTCAATGCCGACCTCAACTATTTTCCACCGACTTAGTGTCGACCTCAACTATTTTTCACCCATCGACCGGGTTTTGAGAGATCGGTCTAGTACTTCAGCTCGGCATGTTCAGTTCGACAAGTGACTGGGAGTGAAATGAGTATGTCGCGCACGCGGCGAGGGAGCACATCCTGCTCGGCGTCGCTCATCATCGACTAGCCAATGGTGCAATTCAGATTGGCAGCCAGGCAGGGTAACTCAGCATTTTCTTCTCGGCGTCGCTCGTCGGTTACTGGCCTATGGTGCGGTTCAGCTTGGCAACCTGGCAGTGCAGCTTAGCATTTTCTACTCAGCATTGTTTGTTGGTGATTGGCTGATGGTGCAGTTCAGCTCGGCATCCCGGCAGTGTAGCTCGGCATTTTCTGCTCGGCGTTTCTTGTAGTCAACTGGCCAATAGTGCAGTTCAGCTCGACAGCCCGGTAGTGCAGCTCGGCATCACTCATCGGTGACTAGCCGATGGTGCAGTTCAGCTCGGCGTCGCTCGTAGGCGACTAGCCGACAGTGCAATTCAGCTCGGCAGCCCAATAGTGCAGCTTGACATTTTATGTTTGGCATTTCTTGTCGGTGACATGCCGATGGTGCAGTTCAGCCCAGCAGTGCAGCTCGACATTTTCTACTCGGCATCACTGGTCGGAAACTAGCCAATGGTGCGGTTTAGCTCGGTAGCCAAGCAGTGCAGCTCGGCACCGCTCATCGGTAGCTGGCCGACGGTGCAGTTTAGCTTGGCAGCCCGGTAGTGCAGCTCGGCATTTTTTGCTCGGCGCTGCTTGTCGGCGATTAGTCGACGGTGCAGTTCATCTCGGCAGCCCGACAGTGTAGCTCAGTATTTTTTGCTCGGCATCACTCATCGGCGATTAGCCAACGGTGCGGTTGAGATTGGTAGCTAGGTAGTGCAACTCAGTATTTTTTGCTCGACGTCACTAGCCAGCGGCTGGCTGACGGTGCAGTTCAGCTCGAAAGCCCGGCAGTGTTGCTCGGCATTTTCTACTCGACAGATAATCAAGAGCTGAGCGCGCCATGCACGCGGCGACGGAGCGTGTCCTGGTCGGCAGCTCCTCAGGTTGGCAGTTCAGCTTGAATGACGATTTAGAAAGTTCCACTGAGCGCGCCGCGCATGTCGGAGGAGCAGTCCTGGTCGACTAAGACCGTCGTAGTCGGCAGCTCCTCAGGTCGGCAATTCAACTCGGCAGTTGAGTAGGTACGCCAGTCGAGGACGTCAGGCAGTGGTTTCTTCTTTTTATATACTACACCGAGGAGCTCGGCTGATCACGTTTGAGGTCGGCTGGGCTGATTCTCGAGGTCTGCTTTTTATAGACTAATCCTACCTTGTTTGGTATTTGGGTAGGATCGGTTCAGCTTACCAATCCGGTCGAGAATTGACCTATCCGAATCAGTTCGGCTTAGTTCTTTCCTTGTGGTCTTCGGGACGATATCAACCATCAACATCAACATTTTGGAAAATCTATTCCAACAGAATTTGGACAAATCTAATGTGAGTAGCTAACAATTCAACAAATCCAAATTGTAAGGTACAAATCTGACCTCATTTTATTTGCAAAATTATTCTCTGTTATTATTGACGTGATAAGACATATTTATTACGGACAAAATAGAAAGCACATCATCACGAAATTTCAAAAACCTTAAATACCTTACCACAGTATTCACCTTACTATGAAAATTCAAAATCTTCAATCTACACATTGTACTCTAATCCAAAAAAGTGAATAAATTGTAAGAAAGAAAAATACCATGCGGAGAATGAAACCCACACTCTGAGTTTTTCATAATTATTTATCTGAAATCAGAACTTTTAAAATGGAATTTTTAGAAGTCACTCATTGTAGTATGTATAAATGCTCTCAAATAGAAATGATGAAAAAAATAGCATGTCAAAGTTCCCACTTTTATCAGGATTCATTTTCCCTTGTATTCATTGGATATTAATGCTCATACATTCGTTTCTTTCATTTTTCCTTGTATTCATTTCTGTAAATATGTAATCAATGGGCTAGTTACTATCTCTAATCAATTAAGTTTAATCCGATTTTATTGATTAAATTTTCACAAACTTCCATCTCTTGCAAACCAAATCAATTAATTATTGACGTGTTGTAAATGACAGCCAGTATCAGTTAGTTAATTAACAAATATTTATATTTAATGATATTTCAAATTCAAATATTAGGATTGAAAATTAAATATTTTGACTAATAAACTCGAGTAATTCTCAATTGAAATATATCTGGAATGACATTTAATTAGAATAAATTAACAAATTAGAATGTCATTTAATTGTAAATAGAGAGTAATTTTTTTGTAGCTAAATTTAGTACTATTACATTCCACAGTCGATGTAGTTTTAAGTTTTTTACATAAATTAAATACAATTATCAAAAAAAAAATTATCAAAAGTCCTCTCTTTTATACATTGTCTCTCAATGATAAGACCTTTGGGGTAAAATAGAAAACAAATATTATGAAAAACTTATTTATTCTCCTAAAACAACATACATTATGAATTAATGGTGACATTTATAAATTTCAAAATTCTTGCCTCGAATGTTGGCAAAGTTAGAGTAGAAATATATTTGCTTATTTGAGTTTATTCTAAATTGTAATATATATGTTAGTATAGAGATATCTAATGATTACGTATTATAGTTCATATTTAGACCAAATCAAGAACTTGACTAATGGTGACAATTAATTATGAGGCCATATATTATGGATGGAGCAATTCAATTTGGAAAAGTAATAATTACATTCTTTTTTTTTACCAAATGAAATACACAGCTTAATTATATCTGGAAAATAAATTATGTAAAAATTTGAGATGAAAAAAAAAAGAATATGATAGGAATCAATTATATTAAGCAAAAAAATTTCCTATAATTACGCAATTATAGGGAATTATATTCACCATCAGTATACAACTTAATACACCATTAATATACAACTCAATTAAACTATAATCTATAATTACAAAATTTGGAAAATAAAACTGCATGGGAATTAAACTTTTTGAAATAGTTTTTCAGATCTTAAAATAGAAGAAGTTTGAAGAAATTATAATAATTAAAAAATTCGATGAAATTTTCATATCTTAACCGAAAGAATGGAGAAGAATACAAACAAAAATAACAAATAAACATAAAATAAATCACATATTTTAATTCAGATCAGAAAAAAAAATTGAAGATGTTTTAGTAAAATTTAGATTGAAGATTTGTTTAAAACCAAAAATATCAACCAACATCGATTTAACACTGGTTTAGATTGAAGATTTATTTATTAAAATGTGAATCGATCTTAATAAATGCATTTCAGCAAAAAAGTAAAAACATATTTTGTATCAGAAAAAAAGTTACCACGAAAAATTGAAAAAATTGAGAAACACTCACCGTTAATGATTAATAGGAAAGATAATTACTTAAGAAGGTTGGTAGTAATATTTTGACTTTCGAAGTTGAAATTATAAGATGAAGTTGAAAGCTAAAGAAGAAGGGAAAAGATTATGTTTGGAAGAGAGTTGTTGGAAAGAGGAGAGACTAACGGAAATGAAAAAAGAAAATAACACCATGGTAAAAAAGTGATATTTTATACCAAGAAAATATTTACCAAAAAAGAAGTTTTTTTAGAACAATAATGTGAGAATGTCCTATCGAAATTGCAATACACTACCATTTAACACATATAATTTGAATAGTTATGGTGTTCATACATAAATCAGGTGTCAACATAGTTATCGATATGAGTTGAAAGTTGACCGAACATTACTCGTGACATGTATCATCACCTTATTTTTCTTAACTTTAATTTGGGGCTTTATTGGTCCACTTTTTATTACTGGACTTCATGTATTTGGGCTTCTGTGTTAATTACACCGAGAGAATATACCATGGACTTAGGTGCACCTTGTAAGGTGCACTCTTTAATTTAATTTATCATCGCATATAACTGGCATATATCATCATATATAACTTGTACATATCATCATATATAACTTGTACATATCATCACAAGTAATTGAAATTCTAAATTTAAAATTTAAAATCCTATTATTAAAAATTTAAACCTAAAACAAAAAATTAAACCCTAAAAATAGAAAATTAATCCCCAAAATGAAAAACTAAACCCTGAAATTGAATATTAAACTCTAAGTCCTAAATTTCTATCATATATCATCACATATAATTAACACATATCATCACATATAACTGGCATAACGATAGATTTTTACGGGGGCCCTAAAATGGAGAATTAAATAAAAAAATAAACCTTAAAATGAAATATTAAACCCTAAAAATGGAAAACTAAACCCTAAAATGTAAAACTAAACTCTAAAATGGAAAAGTAAACCCTAAACTCTAAATTTTTGACACATATCATCACGTATAGCTAACATATATAATCACTTATAACTGTCATATATCATCACGTATAACTATCATATATCATCACATAAAACAGGCTGCACCTAGCAAGGTGCAACCAAATGCACCTAATAAATTGACACCCACCCACCCACCCCCCTTTTTTTAACCTTTATTCTTTTTCCTCTTTTTAATAAATCAGATTAAAAATGAAAATTATTTTTTAAAAGATATAATCAAAAGTTTGATTTTGTTGTCCAATTAGAATTACCTCTGTATGTTGTATTGTTTCACTTTAAATTTATTAATAAACTCAAAATGAGTAATTATATTTATTTAAAATAATAACATTTAATGATAGTTTTTTTTATATATAATTTCCTTTATCTTGTCTATACACAAATGATTAAAATTCAACATCCAATGATGTTATGATAATGAACCAATAATTTTAGGATCGGGATATACATATATTCTTTTTATTTAACATCTTATATAACTACTAAAGATATATTATCATTCAGTTATACGTGATAATATATGACAGTTATATGTGACGATATATGATAGTTATAGGTGATAATATGTGACAAAAATTTAGAGTTTAGGTTTATATTTCCATTTTAAGGTTTAATTTTATATTTTAGGCTTAACTTTTGCGCTTTTAAGGTTTAATCTTCCATTTGAAGGTTTAATTTTTCATTTTTTCTATTTAATTTTCTATTTTAGGGTCCCGGCAAAAATCTATCATTCATCAGTTATATGTGATGATATGTGTTAGTTATATGCGATGATATGTGTCAATTATATGTGATGATATGTGATAAAAATTTAGAATTTAGAGTTTAATTTTCAATTTCAATGTTTAATTTTTTATTTTAGGGTTTAATTTTCAATTTTTTGGATTTAGTTTTTTATTTTATGTTTATATTTTTTATTTTAGGATTCTAAATTTTAGATTTAAAATTTTAATTATTTGTGATGATATGTATCGATTATATATGATAATATGTATCAGTTATAGGTGATAATATATGATGATGATAAATTAAATGATTGAGTGTACCTTACAATGTGCAGGTGTGGTCCATGGTATAATGACTTGACATTAATAGAACATAATATTTATATTTACCTCATATTAAATGCCAATTTATATAAATACTGAACAAACTAATCCAATTCTTGAACCTGGCCAAGAAAACCTTTCCCTCCCGTCCTGCAGTATCACCAATCCATCCAATTCAAGAAGTTCGTAATGATAACTTCTGAATTCTCTCATTTCAACTAATCAATCCCACAAACAACTTTCATTTGCGGCCCATATGTCTAATGTGGCTCGCTCCCGAAGCGCACACCAACTGTTCGACAAATTCACCAAGAGACACCCATCTCCTCAAACTTCACCAAATCTCAAAACCCACCAGCATTTACCCAAAAACCACCTCAATTTAGTAGACCCAGTCGAGTATTTCAAACAGAACGACATTGTCAAATCATGGACATCCAAAATATCGAGCTTGGTCAGACAAAATCGACCTCACGAGGCCATACATTTCTTCAAATCGATGCTCGCCCATCAGGAAACCCCAAATTTCGTTACCGTCCTAAGCGTGATTAAAGCCGTTGGCTCACTCGATTCGAAAGTTTTGGCTTGTGGGATGATTCATGGGTTTTCGATAAAAACGGGTTTAATCGATTCTCAGGTAACGGTTATTACAGCACTTGTTGGCGTTTACGGTTATTGGGATTTGAAGAGTGCGTATAAATTATTCGATCAAATGCCTAATAAAGACGTGGTTTTGTTTAGTGCTATGGTTTCAGCATGCGTGAGCAATGGTGAGTTCTTGGGCGCATTTAAGCTGTTAAGAAAAATGGTTCTTTTCGGCGTGCAGCCAAATCACGTCACGATTTCGAGCTTACTCCCCGCTTGTGCTGACCTGGCTGCATTGAAGCTTGGGAGAGAAATTCACTGCTATGCTATTAAAAATTCACTTTGTTGTCATATAATTTGTCGAAATTCGATTTTGGACATGTATTCCAAATGTGGGCATTTAGAGGCCGCACTTAAGGTTTTTGAGCATATGGGAAATAAGGATATTGTTTCTTGGAGGATAATTATACGTGGTTGTGTCGAAAACGAGATGCCAAGAAAAGCATTGGAGATATTTTTTGATTTACGAGCTTTCAGTGACGAAAAAGTTGATGAATATGTTATTCAAGAAATAATCGGGGCGTATTCGCAATTGGATGAGAATTATACTATGCCGGTATTTCATAGCCTCGTGCTGAAAACGGGTTTTACCGTATTTGTTTCCGTAATGACCGGATTTCTCCAAGCGTACGCTAAATTTGGAAATATCGACTCGGCCCGGAAAATATTCGATAATCTTGATTCGAAAGATGTTATTGCTTATAGCGCGATGATTGCAGTTTACGCGCAAAGCACGCGGCCCGATAACGCGTTTGACATATTACGAAAAATGCAATGGTCTGACGAAAAGCCTAACGAGTTCACTTTCGTGAGTCTATTGATCGCGTGTACCTCGCTCGATGCTGTACATACCGGCGAATGCGTACATGCAAATATAGAGAAACACGGATATTCAACCAATAGCTTTTTAACATCCGCATTAATCGACATGTACTGCAAATTCGGAAAAACGGACCAAGCAGAGGCCGTTTTCGACGAAAAAAGTGATCCCAAAGATTTAATATGTTGGAGCTCGATGATAAACGGGTACGCAATTAATGGATATGGAGATAATGTTCTCGAGTGTTTTTCGAACATGTTGTCAAACGGGATTTTGCCGAATGACGTTATTTTTATTTCTCTTTTATCCGCATGTAGCCATTGTGGGCTCGAGTACGAGGGTTGGAGTTGGTTTCGTGCTATGGAAATGAATTATGGGATTAAGCCGAAGCTGGCCCACTATGCATGCATGGTGGATATGCTTAGCCGGCAAGGTAATATAGAAGAAGCTATTGAGTTTGTGAATAATATGCCAGTGGAGCCCGATAAGCGGATATGGGGAACTATTCTTGCGGGATGTAAGAATGTTGGTGGGCCTACTGAGATTATGGAGTTTGTTGCGAAGAAGCTTATTGGGTTGGACCCGGAGAATACGAGTTATTATGTGGTGCTCTCGAATGTGTATGCGGATCAGGGAAAATGGGAAGAAGTTGAGAAGCTGAGGAATGTGATGGATAGGAAATCGTTGAAGAAAGTTGTGGGTTATAGCTTAATTTGAGTTAAGTTACAAAAATGTTTGCAAGGTATCTTTTTTTTTTTTTCCCTTGAAAGTATTGTTAAATGTTTTGGTCAAGACATCCTTGAAAATAGTAGGGATGTTTATACTGCTTTATTTTATTTTTCTGTTATTTGTCATTAATCACCCTGGATTTAATATTAATACCATAATTTCTTATTTTTATTTTTTCATTTATCTTCTTGAAAGTTTTTTTTTTCTTCATAACTGACTGTAGTAAATGTGTGTTTAATGAAAGAGTACATGTAAAATTTATTTATTACGATGAATACCGATCAATTAAGTTTTTGGCTTCTTGTGAGTTGTAACTCCCTTATTTAACAGGTATATTAAATTTAAAGTTTTAGGCAAGCTATGTTTCTTCTTTTAGGACCACTGAATAAGAATAAAGGAAATCAAGAATACCACACTTTAGACAGATAAAATGAAAAGTGCAGTCCTCGAAGTACTTCTTGTTTGTGCCGAAGGCATTGACCACACTCGTATTCTTGGTACCATTGTATTAGAGATTATTATTATTATTATTACTACTACTTTAATGTCAAGCATTTTATTGTAGTGGCTATTATTAATATAGTTGAACTTGCTAATTTGACAGGGCATCCAGGTTATCATGTTATTTTGGAATGTGGTACTCAAATTTGTAGAAGCAAGACTTCATCAGGTTTAGCCCTATGATTCTAGGGATAATTGCGAAAATACCCCTATGACTTAGCCTAATTATGAAAAAGTCCACTCTTTTGAGGGTCCAATTTGTAAAAAAGAAACAAATGTCAAGGGGGAATTTGTAATGAGTTTTTTTTTTTTAATTAACCCTCTATTTTTCTTCCCCCACCCCTTTTTTTTTTTTTTTTTACATATTGTTAACATGTATTTTGACTCTTGTAGGAAGTCTGGATAAAATCTACTGGAATGAAAAATTTGTATTCGAATTTCCAGTATCCGAGTTAGAAACTTTGAACCACCTCAAACTCAAAATTGTGAACGAGAAAATATTTCACGGACGGCAAATTTGTTGGGGAAACACTGTAAGTGTTACACCGAAAGCCTCACGTTTCATATGTTCTATCGTGTTTCTTTTTATAAATTTGTTAATTACAGAGAGTACTCTTAAGGTTTGTTCTAATTACAAAAAATACTTCACAAGTATAAAAAACTTTCCAAACTATCACGTTTATAAAAATATTACGATTAGGCTCTTAGCTTTGCCACTGAATCAAACCACATTGGTACTTTTGCAATATTGGATTTTTTTTTTTTTTTTATTTTTTGTAATTAGCTCAAACCTCTAGGGTGCTTTTTGTAATTCTCCATTTATGAATTTATAGTTAATTCTCATCTTTGCTTTCCAGAATTTTCATCAAAGGAATAATCGTGGAGGGAAATCGAATCGGGTCGATAGAATTTGAATCCGGCCCCATTCAACGTTGTGCTCGAAGACGAACACTTACAAAGGGCAGATAACAATCGGATTGAAATTCATTTCCGAATGTAAGGGTTTTTTTTTCTTTTTATTTTTTTTGGCGTGTCACATCCGTTTGCTAAAATGATGAACAATTTCCTAAATCCATTTTTCGTAATCTTTGCAGAGTGCTTTGCATATGAAAAGAAAAGAAAACGAGCAAGAAGGGGACGAGCTAGGTAAATCCGTCTGCACGATGATTACGAGCCTCTGGAAAATGCAGTGGTGGAAGCTATTATTTACTTTTAAGAATAGGAATTTTGTTAATAAGGCACAAAGATAATTAATTAAGAAGCTGCCTTTTTTACGACGAACTTTTTTTTTTCTTTTTTTTTTTTTTTGAGGAATGGAGTTTTTCCAAGTTTGGAATTTTTTTTTGGCATGCCGACTATTAAGTTGATGATAAATAGGTTGATTAGATTTGGAGTTTACTGAAGGGTTAATAGGGAGACTAATGGGCACTAAGTCTGATTTATATGATTTTTAATAAATAAATTGCTTTCGGCCTAGCATATTTTTGTTCAAATAGTTTTAAAAAAAAAGTGAATTTATATGGTTTAGAGCTAAGTTTGCAGTTTAAGTCCTATTGTTGAAAATTCCATGTCAGTATTTATTGACAAATCCACTTACGTGTAACAATTGTCAACCGTATGTATAGCTACAAATCAAAATTGCAATTTAGTCATATGAAAAACAGTAGCCAAGTTTAGTTACTGTATTTTAGAGGTCCAAATCAAGCAATAGTTGATATTAGTGGAGTACACAATCTTCAATAATCGAACAAGCGAATAAAAGTCAAGATCAAATTGTAGGTCAGAATTTATTAAACATAGCTTGCAAGCTATTACGTCAAATTCTACAAACTCAAATGTCATGGCGTCAAATATTGCTTTATTTATTAAAGAATCATTTCAATTTGAGTTAAATATATATTTAAAAACCAAATCTCATATTATATGACAATAATTATTAATTAAGAAATATGATCGACGGTCATTCCTAATGTCACCGTTAGTCCGTGACTTAAATAAATTATCCAACTAATTTTGCCAACAACTTTTGATCGTAACTATATAACATTAAAGCATACTTAGGAAGAAGATGGATTTTCATAAATTTGCACGAATAAATTTTACATAGTTTCCCAATGTGGTCAACTAACTAGTTCATTCATATATACGAATCATTTGACCACTCTTCAATTATTGAGAAACCATTCTTTAACACATGCCACTCAATTGCACGTTCTTTAACCATATATGTGCGTGAACCAAAAATGTGGCCAATTAAGCTCGGCACGTCTATGCATTGGACCTAAATTTGGTGCAAATCCACCCCTATTAAAATAATGTTTCTATGATCTTGGACTAAAATCTCATTTCAATATAAAAAAAAGAAAAAAAAAGTCGTATTTATTTTTATGTTATTCTTAATGCCCACCATTAAATTTTTGACACGTGTCAAAATTTTTCTTAAAAATATAAATTATGATATTTATATTAGGTTAAAATCAAATTTATTTCTCACTCTATCATTGTTAGACTCAAAATCTTGAATTAATTTTGTTACTTGAATTATTTACAGGTAAGTAAAATTCTTGAATGTATGGATGAACATCTAGAGACTAATATTAAACTCATTTTAGCTAGAAAAGTACATTCTCAATCATTTTTTTCCAACCATCTCAAACTAGCACAATCAACCTAATTGCATTCCCAATCCCAACAAATAAAATAATTACTTCATCATTATTACTTCTTGTTGGGAGACTAGATGAAGATCATAAGCTACTTACAATATATTATCTCCCATCACCAAAATAATATTTAATACAAATTAACATTATCATAATAAGCAGCCCTTGAGTTCGTGGAAGCCCCCAAGAGACAACTTAACCATAAAATAAAAATAATAATAATAATAATAATAAAGTCACTAATTTTCTATATAGTACTAATTAAACTTATTTGATTACACTGTACAAATATAACCACCATCATTATTCCTTGATTTCCAACTAATACACATTTATAGCAAAGCTTTAGTAGTACTTTTCAGCCAAGCCCACTTCATCTATTTCAACCCAAAGCTTTTGCCTTTGTTTTTCCTCCAAATTCAAAATAAATCTGAATCACATATACCAAGAGGGTTTTAATTAAAAAGATTGAATTTTTAATTTTCTTGAGCAATAGCTTCTATTTCAAGATTCTGAAAAGGAAAAATAAAAATTGAATCTTTTCGGAGGAAAAGTGTGCTGGGGATGGAAAAAGAGATGTTCGAAACGGTAGCATTCAATTGCCACTGTTCAAATTCAAATTCCTGTCAACATTGAAAAGGTGTGTAATGAAAATATATACCGTTGCTTTCTTTTATAACTGCCGTTTGCCTTTTATATTTATTTACTTATTTTGTTTCCATTTTTCAAAATTTCAGTTTTGTTCATCATTTGCTTTTTCAAGAAACTTTGCTTGCATGCGCATCACAGAACTCCATTCAAAATTCTGATATATATACAACAGTGACATTTGCTTTGCTTCTTTTTATTAGGACAAAAAATATATATTTATTCATTTCTTCCAAAAAAAGATATCCATTTTTCTTTATTCTTTTTCTATCCAGTTTCCCGGGTAGTTTTGCATTCAAACATTTAAATTTAAAAAAAAAAAAAAAAAAACTTTTTTTTCTTGCAATATTTTTCTTTCCAGAATCTTGAATCTGTGTATAATAATTGAGTTCTTGACAGGGCATTTCAAATTTTAAGTGCAATAAAAAAAAATGGAGAGCATATCAATTTCTGATGAGAATTATGAGTTGGGATATGAGCCTTCTCCTTCTTCTGTGGATCAATCACTCTTCACTGACACGACGAGCTATTCGGTTATGAGTGCCGACTCGTTCGCCTACTGTAGAACTAGCTCTGAGGCCTCAGCTTTTTCAGAGCAAATAGATGATAATAGCTGTTCTGATGTAGCCTCTCCACACTTCTGGCATGGGCTCAAATCCCTGGATTTTTTTTTCTTTTTTCTTAATAACATTGTTATGCTTACATATCAAGATTTTAGCTTTTTGCAATCATCAGATGTTTTTGCTTAGTAATGAACTTAGGTGTTGTTTTTAGATACCATTTGCTTATCAAAGTTTCAGCGTTATGTATTTTCTTTTATTATATGACAGGTATATATGTTTTTTTTTTATTTGTCTTGACAAGTTAAGGTTAATGTATGACACTATTGGCATAATGCTAATTCTTGGTGTTGAAATATTAATTGATTTTGTTATTTTTAATTTTTTTGACCTATATGACAAATGTTACTATATTATTAAGCTAAATTGTGAAATGTTTAAAAAATATATTATTATTATTACAGAGCTTGAGTTGACGAAGGAGAGATTTTCAAAGCTGTTGCTGGGAGAGGACATGTCTGGAAGTGGAAAAGGGGTCTGCACAGCTGTGTCAATCTCAAATGCCATCACAAACCTCTATGGTGATTTTTTTAAATATGCCCTTGAACTTTTTATTTATTTATTTTGTCATTTTTTTTTTAAAAAAAACTCTGACTTTTATTTTTTATTGCATATGCAGCTTCAGTATTTGGTCAACACCAGAGATTAGAGCCTCTGCATTCTGATAAGAAATTAATGTGGAAAAGAGAAATGAATTGTCTTTTATCTGTATGTGATTACATAGTTGAATTTAGCCCCACTCTACAGACTTTAAAAGATGGATCTACTTTAGAGGTAAAAAGAAAATTCCAAAATTTGGTTTCTAAGTTTCAATTTCTCACCACTTCTTTTTAATTAAATAATAAAAATAAAAATAATTCCAATTTTGCAGGTGATGACAAGTAGGCCAAGATCAGATATTTATATCAATCTTCCTGCCTTGAGAAAACTTGATGCAATGCTCCTGGTAATTTATATATTAAATTAAAATATTTAAAAAAAAAAAAAGATAAAAAGATAACTAGTTTTTTTTTTGGTAATTAAGCTAAACCTTAGGGGTAGTTTTTGTAATTAACCTTTTTCCCCTTTTATGGCAACAGGGTAGTATATTGGATAGCTTTCAGGAGACTGAGTTCTGGTATGCAGAACAAGGGAGCATTTCGGGACACTCTTCCCGATCGGGAAGCTCATCCCGTTCGGGATCGTTTAGGCGGATAGTTCAACCGCAGTCTCAGCGAAAAGACGAGAAATGGTGGTTGCCCGTTCCTTGTGTCCCCACGGACGGCCTGTCTGAGAAGTCCAAGAAACATTTGAGGCAAAAACGAGATTGCGCCTACCAAATTCATAAGGCGTCGATGGCTATAAATAGTGGCATTCTCGCTGAGATGCAGATTCCGGAATCATACATGGCATCACTTCCTAAGGTAAAGACGTGGCACGGCTGTTTCATTGTCAATTACAAAACTACCCTTGAGGTTTAGCCAAATTACAAAAAGAACCCAGTTATCTTTCGAAATTACAATTGAACCCCGGGACATTTGTTTATTTTCTTTCAAAATTGCACCCGGAAGAGGGTTGGATAAAGAGGGGGATATTATCTCGAGGGGTTATTTTGTAATTTTAAAAGATGGTCGGGTTTTGTTGTAATTAGACTAAACATCCGGGGTAGTTTTTGTAATTAACCCTAATCATCGTAGTAACACTGGAAATTTAAGGTCTGAAATGAAGAAAGTATTGGTCAAACTAAAGTTTTAAAAGGGAAAAATAATTATTTGATTACAAAAAATCCCAATTATCTTTCAAAACCGTTACCCCACAAGATTTAATTCTATTATTACAGGGGTGTATTTTATAAGTAAATGGGATAATTACAAAGAGTAGCTTTGAAATTTGACCTAATTACAAGGAAAAAAAAAAATAACTTTCAAATTACAAAAACACCCCTGATCTCCTGGGCAATTTTTATAATTTTGAAAGTTATTGTAATTAACCAATGGTACATTTTTAATTTTTCTCAATATTAACACATTCATTTTCTTCTTATCTTGTGGCCTTAAGAGTGGAAAAGCAAGCTTGGGCGACACAATCTACAAGTACATGTACAACGCGGAAAAGTTTTCGCCCGATCATCTGCTCGACTCACTCAACATAAGCTCCGAGCATGAAGCCCTCGAGCTGGCGGACAAGGTCGAGGCCTCGATGTACACGTGGCGCCGTAAGATGGGCATGGCCCACTCAAAATCCTCGTGGGACATGGTTAAGGATCTCATGTCCGACATCGACAGGAACGACAAGAATCACATCTTGGCAGAACGAGCAGAGACTCTTTTGTTCTGCTTGAAGCAAAGATATCCTGAGCTCTCACAAACTACATTGGATACAAGCAAAATCCAATATAACAAGGCAAGTTTTTTTCCCCCACTAAATTACCGAAAATGACCATGAAGTTTGACCAAATTACTAAAAAGATACCAGACATCTTTTGAAATCACAAGTAACTCCGCATGAGGTTTTCATTTTCTTGGGAACAAAGATAAAGGGTTATTTTTAATTTTGAATGATAGCTGGGGTCTTTTTTTAATTAGACCAAACTTCAGTGGTATTTTTGTAATTAACCCAAATTTGCACATGTAATACCACCTGAGGTTTGCATTTTTTGAAAGATAGGTGGGTTTTTTTTAATTAGACTAAACTTCGGGGGTATTCTTGTAATTAACACATATTCGGATATTTCGCAGGATGTTGGACAGGCAGTTCTGGAGAGCTATTCAAGAGTATTGGAAGGTTTGGCGTTCAACATCGTCGCTTGGATTGAGGATGTGCTTTTTGTAGATAAAACCATGAAAAATAAAGAATAGATGTACTCTTAAGCAACTTTTTTTTTTTTTAAATCAAGTAATTTGTTCTTCTAGCGTGGCAAGGATAGAAGCTCTTCATAGACAGTTTTTTGGGGAATGAAGGGCAAAATTAATTAACGTAATATCATCACATTTTATCCCACTAATTGCCTCTTGAGTCACTCACTCTTGTACCTGGACCTGGACAGAGTGTTTTTTTTTTTTTTTTTTTTTTTGGGAGTATAAATGTGCAAAGCTTTCTATTAGTGCCTTTTTTTCTTTTCTATCATTCGCTGAACTTCATTTTTTTTGTTTTTTTGGTTATTGACTTTGTCGGTTTGGTACAACACGATTATTCTTTAAAATGAGTGTGTTTGTTGAACTTAAAAATTACCAAACAGAATTTTTAGAACAAAATAGTCAAAAAAAATATATATTTGATAAAAATCTACAATGCAACATAATAACCAAAAACAACAGGCAGCAAAATTTTCATAATTAAAAAATGCAACCAAACTACAGAATTATAAAATAGTGGGACCTTAGTCTAATGATCTCTAAATCTTACCTTTTTTTTGTGCCCTGTATGTGCTATATTTGTGTGCAGAAAACCATATTTCTCAGGAAATAAACCCATCATATATATAAATTTCGTACATTTCCCCCTTTTTTTTCTTTCTTTTATTCTTTTTCCCCCATATTTCTCAGGAAATAAACCATCATATATATAAATTTCGTACATTTCCCCCCTTTTTTCTTTCTTTTATTCTTTTTCCCCCTCACACATCAGTCAAGCATCCACTTTTCAGCCTGAGTGGTGCCAATGGCTTCTTATCAGCTAAAGAAGAAGAAATAGAAGATG
>BMAC01000246.1:1383026-1406331 GCA_014905375.1 Phtheirospermum japonicum | reverse complement strand
CATCATCTTCTATTTCTTCTTCTTTAGCTGATAAGAAGCCATTGGCACCACTCAGGCTGAAAAGTGGATGCTTGACTGATGTGTGAGGGGGAAAAAGAATAAAAGAAAGAAAAAAGGGGGGAAATGTACGAAATTTATATATATGATGGTTTATTTCCTGAGAAATATGGGGGAAAAAGAATAAAAGAAAGAAAAAAAAGGGGGAAATGTACGAAATTTATATATATGATGGGTTTATTTCCTGAGAAATATGGTTTTCTGCACACAAATATAGCACATACAGGGCACAAAAAAAAGGTAAGATTTAGAGATCATTAGACTAAGGTCCCACTATTTTATAATTCTGTAGTTTGGTTGCATTTTTTAATTATGAAAATTTTGCTGCCTGTTGTTTTTGGTTATTATGTTGCATTGTAGATTTTTATCAAATATATATTTTTTTTGACTATTTTGTTCTAAAAATTCTGTTTGGTAATTTTTAAGTTCAACAAACACACTCATTTTAAAGAATAATCGTGTTGTACCAAACCGACAAAGTCAATAACCAAAAAAACAAAAAAAATGAAGTTCAGCGAATGATAGAAAAGAAAAAAGGGCACTAATAGAAAGCTTTGCACATTTATACTCCCAAAAAAAAAAAAAAAAACTGCTGGGAAATGAGTAATATTTATAGAAGAAGAAAAAAAAAAAGAGAAGTAGAGAATGCACAAAAGAGGCATGAATACATTTGGCTTTTTTGTTGGTGCTACTTGTATTTCTGTACTAATTTTCTTTCTTTTTTTGTTTATATTCTTTTAACACTTGGAATAAATTCCTCACTATAACAAGTAGGTTGTTTTTCTTACCACATTTGTTGGTTGTGATGTCAAATTAAAAGTTTTCATTGCTATTTCAATATGTGGTACATAGCTATTTAATTTAATTGTTTTATATTTTACAAATTTACTTCATGCTGCGTTTAGATAATTAATCTTTCTTTTTTAAATATAATAATACATTCTAACACTTAACTGATATGCTTTTATTTTATTGTATTTTCATTATACTGGTTTATTTAAATCCACCCTTGCAATGTTTGCACATATACGCTCTCTCAATCTTAAATCATTTCTTATTTCATATTTCAATAATATCAACACGCTAAATACATATATTGATGCATAATAATTTTAAAATATGATTAAAGTACACCAATAATATTATTTTAAAATATAAAACAACATTCAAAACTAAAAAGCTTTCTATTTTCCAGTTTGATATAAACATTTGAAACAAAATAACCAAATTTCCCTATTCGAAGCAAGAAACTCGAGTTTTTCAGCTAATCTTCCGAAGATTGAAATAACTGTTCAACCTCTGTAATGGTATTTCGAGCATCGGTAATTTCTGAGTCCTCCTTGTGGCCTGTTGACTCCTCTAGCTCAACCTACCACAGTAATTAAATTTCCATGTTTATGCTGAGAATCATAAATCGGTAGTGTTTGCACATAGATGCTAAAAGCTCGGCGGAAAAAAAAAACTAATTAACAAAAAAAAAAAAGTTCCAAGATGAGCTTTTGGATAGAAAAGCAAACTTCTTTGAACTTACAGAAATACCAAATGCACACTTCCAAAATCACAACTTAAAATTTGGATCAAATCAGGTAGAAGAAAAGGCAAAAATTGACACAGCAGAAGAATGTTATAAGAATCACTTAAAAAATCTCAAAGTTACCACGGTATTTTTAAGGTCGCTAAGAGCAAACTCTAGGCGCTTGGAGCAATCAGGAATCATCATCCTTGATTCGGCCAGCACGTTTTCCTGAATTAAACAACAAATCGATAATAATAATAATAATGTGTCACATGCCCAAAAAAATGGGATCAGATTTAAACAAATCAAGAATCCACTAAGCATCAAAACCGCAATCTTTATGCTCAAAAGGCAGTTTAATGTCATTTGCTTGAACATTTGCGTCATAATAACACAATCACAGCCAAAAATTCTTTTCTTAATAAGTAGCTAAAAAAGGTGAAGCCATATTGGTAGTGTTTGCACAAATTTATGCTTTTAGAAAAAGGGATTTAATTTATTGTAGTAGAGCCAGAAAATACTTCTGTGTTGGCAAATAGAAGCTAAATTTTGAATTAAGTTGAAAAATAGTGTTTTTGGTGAATAAGTTGTAAAAGTGTTTTAATTTGTATAAAAATTAAGTCTTGATAATATTATGCAGAATCGGAATAGAATTTGGCATTTGATCAAATAATACAATATACCAGCAATAAAAATTATCAAAACACAAAAAGATCACACACACACACAAAACCCTAATTTGCATTTTGAAAAAATAAACCTGCTGCTTGAGGTCATAGAGATCGGCGCCTTTAGCCTTCATACCGGCGGTCTTTGCGGTTTCTCTTTCGACTTCTTCCTCGTACAAATGCAGCTCTTTCACGATTCTCTTGCACGTTGATGTCTTTATCTTCAAATCCCTCAGCGTCGCCATTTTCCAAAGATTTGAATTTTGAAATGTGAAAGTTTTGGCGAGGAGTTCTATTCAAAAACAAGAAATGATTGAAGAAATAATTAATATCGCCCTGAAATTTAAGGTACTACGAAAAAAATAAAAAATTACAATTGATGCAACTATGGTCCTCCTTGGTTGAATTTATTGAAATTGCTTATAACTTATTCCATCATTATAAGTTCTCTTAGGCTGCTTGGTAAGAACAAAGAATAAGCTCGTGATATCTTATTCTGTCTAATAACCTCCTGTTCAGAAAAAGGTACAAAGAACAAAGAATAAGCTCGTGATATCTTATTCTGCCTAATAAGTTCATGTTCAAAAAAAGTTACAAATTGTAACTTTTTCTAATAAGCTCCTACATTATTTAGTAAAATTATTTTTTATCCTTTTATATTGTAAAAAATATATTATTTATAAACTAATATATTACTTTATATTTTACGAAAATATTTTTATTAGTCATAATTAAAGCTTTATTTATTATTATAATTATTTTTTTAATTATTTTTCAAGTATTTGTCTTTTTTTTAAACAATCTTTTGGGAAGTCTTCATTAATTATTATAATTTTATTTCTTTTATTCTTTATATTTTTCTTTTTTTATGTATAATATTTTATATTTTTTAATCATGTCTATATTGGTAAATTAACCTTCAATCAACTACTTTAATCAACTAATTTACCAAGTGCTAATTGAAAATCAGCTACCAGCTATCAGCTATCAGTTGTTTGAATCAGCTCAAACAAGTAGGGCATCTCTTACATTTCTTTTCCTGGGATAAAAAGTTCAAAACATAATCAAATCAAAGAACCCCTTCAATTCAAAAGAAAAGTTTAATTTTAGGGGAGTTCTCGGTATAATAAATTAAATAATACAAAAATAATGAAAATTGAAAAAATGATACAATTATAAAAATAATAATAATAATAATAATAAATCGGGACGCTATTATGAAAAATATCTCATTAATAAAAATAAAAAAAAATTGAAATTGGGACATGTTTGGCAAACGCATCCCGAACCATTTCCTTTGGGGGAAAATAATGGGCCGAAATGAAAAATAATAATAATGGGGGGCCGGAACGTTGTTGCCATCAGCATCCCAGTGTAGAATTGCATAAAAAAATTACATTACGAGACGTTGTTGCCATTAGCGTTCTGGATCAATTTTGCGGGAAAAAAAAAATCTAACTTAACCCTAATATTGTCCGCCTTCATCTCTTTTCTGCACTCAATTCTTCTGCAGTTTGAGAAAAAAAGAAAAACCTCCGGGCGCTCCAGGCAGGCGGCGACGGCAAGCTCCAGGCAGCAAAGCGAACAACTTTTGGTCATAAGGTAATTTCTAACCGAAATTTTTTATTTATTTTACAAAAATAATTATTTTACAAATTTTTAATTAATTACATTTAGAAATAATCATTTGTTGTTGATAAATGTATTATTCATTTGTTGTGAATTTGAATTTAGTTGTTAATTTTTTATAAATATTGAGTTTATTTGTTTGTGAATATTTAGTTGTAAATATTTATTAAAATTGATTTGATTTGATTGTGAGAAAAATGTTAATTATGTGAAATTTTGAATTTATTCTTTTTGTGTTTAGTTGTTAATTATTTATGAAAGTTGATTTTATTTGTTTGTGAGGAAATTGTTAATTATGTGAAGGTTTTAGTTTAATAGTTTTGTGTTTAGTTGTTAATTACTTATGAAAAATGATTTTATTTGTTTTTGAGAAAATTGTTAATTATGTGAAGGTTTTAATTTATTCATTTTATGTTTAGTTGTTAATTATTTATGAAAATTGACTTTGTTTGTTTGTGAGAAAATTAATAATTATTTGAAAATTCTAATTTATTCGTTTCGTGTTTAGTTGTTAATTATTTATGAATATTGAGTTTATTTATTTGTAAAAAGATTCTAATTATGTGAAGATTTTAATTTATTAGTTTTGTGTTTAGTTGTTAATTATTTATGAGAATTAGTTTTATTTGTTTGTGAGAAAATTGTTAATTATGTGATATTTTATTTTATTTTATTTTATTTTATTTGTGAGAAAATTGTTACTTATGTACAAATTTTGTTAATTATTTAAAATCTCTATCCTTGTTATTCTTGGTTAATTTGTATATTTTAGAAGTAATCCCACATATACCGAATATTTCTTCTGGCTATAATTGTGACATTATGCATCAATGCTACGAGATGAGGGTGGAAGAACTACTGATTATCCAAATTTAGATCCCACCGAGCATCCCCCACTTGTGATCCCAAACTATACCGCTGATTACTTTGGACCAGATGAAGGTTGCGATTCTGAAAAGAGTTTAGATGACTTAGATGATGGGGATGAAATAGACGAAGCGTTCTTTCAGTTGGATGGTAGTATACCAAATGAAGATTATTTTGAACCTACCGTAGTTGAATGTGGCCCTACAACCCATAAACGAGTGGATAGAGAATCTGAACTCTACAAGAACATGCTATTTTTTTATTGCGACTACGAAGATGTTCATGTCGATTCTATTGGTGTCCCTCAACAGGACTATTACTATGACAAGGATGGACGAGTGTTGAGAAAAGACATGATATTTAGAGATAAAAAAACATATGATGTGGGCTGTTAAATATCACTCTGTGCGTGTTGCTAAGTGTGCATATAGAGTGGAACAGAGTAACCTAAAACTTTAGAAAGTTGTTTGTATTAAGAAACCACTTAGGGAGAATAATCTAGATATTTTGAATTCATCGACCAACGAATCACCTGAATGCAAATGGTGTCTCCGTGTTAGTTTTTGTAAACGAAATGGTATTTGGAAAATCAAAAGATTGGGTTCAACGCACAAATGTCTTGCATCTCTTACACGTGATGATCACCCATATTTGTGTAAAACCATGATTGCTATGCTCATTACCTCTCACGTCGAGAGAGATCCATTATATAGCTCTTTGCATGTCCAGATTGATGTGGAACAAGAATATAGTTATAAAATGACATATCACAAGGTATGGTAAGGTTCGTGAAAATGTGTACGGAACATGAGAGATGTCGGTCCAACATTTACCAAAATACATGGAGTCCTTGTAGACGTACAACACTAGGACAATGGTCGAGTGGTTACACAAATCGTCAGGAGTACTCAGTGTGGATATGTTAAGATTTATATTTTTGGCATTTCAACCATGTATCGAGACTTTTAGACATTTCCACAAAGTGATCAGTATTGATGGAGTTTTTTTAATTGGAAAGTGCAAGCACACGTTGTTGATGGCATGTACAATTGATGCAAACCAACAAGTCATTTCACTAGCTTATGCAGTTGTTGATTCAGAGATTTATAACTCGTAGCATTGGTTCCTTCACATGGTTGCAAAAATATTGTTCGTGACATAGAAAGGGTTTGTTTTATATCTGACCGACATGCTGGACTACTTAGTGCACTACAATGAGTTTCGGCATTCTTGCCTCCTGTTTGATCAAACTGTTTTTATTTACGACATGTCTCTTCTAATTTCAATAAGCATTTCAAGTCTGTGAAATTGAAGGATATGTGTCTCAAAGCTGGAGCATATTAAAGTCGTTGATCCGGAAGCATTTGCATACTTGGATGACATTGATAAGTACAAGTGGACATTGTGCCACGATGGCGACAAACGGTGTGGTATCCTGACGACCAACATGTCTGAGTGCATCAATGGAGTAATAAAACGTGCTAGACTTCTTCCATTAACTACTCTCATCCAAATCACATTTTTTCGAAGTACACAAAATTTTTATAAATGCTTGGCCGATGCGACAAGAGTCAATAACATGCAACAATTTTGACCTGATCAAATATATAACATCTTTAGGGTAAGACAACATTTAGGGACATCTTACCAAGTCACGCGATATAATTGGGCAGCACGAATGGCTAATTTTTCCACACGGGTCGATGGAGCAGTTCGTGCTCAAAGCTTTCGAGTGTCCTTGTCAAGTGCATAATTCTATTGTGGTATATGGTTGAGTAGTGGTATCTCGTGCTCTCATGCAATTCGGTCATACATCAATTTCAGAGTGAATCCTCGAGTTTACATTCAAAATTACTAAAACACTCTTGCGTACCTACGTACATACTATATTGGGGATTTTGAGCCATTGTCCGACACGGAGGAATGGAATGAAGCAAGTTTTGAATTGGTTCATGATCCAGACACTGGGAGGCCTAAAACTGTTGGACGACTCAGGATCAATAGGATCCACAATAAAATAGACCAACTATAAATACGCGCAAGACAACAATATCGTGCGCAAGTGGTGGTTAACACATCTCAAGGCGGTAGATGTTCTAGTTACAGGCAATTGATGTTAGATGAGACGATAATATTTCCATTTGTCTGATGTTGTAATTCGCTTTACTTTTCTGCTAATAGTCATTTGACACTACTTGATTTTGTAATTCACATTGCTTTGTGTATTAATAATTGTTGTTGTATGAATTCATTAAGTAATATTTATCTTTGAAAAATAATGTTCGTTGTATGAATTTATTAATTAATATATATTCGTGGAAAATAATAATTTTTTAAGTGCATATAATTTGTTATCAATAAAGAACTTATATCCTGCAACTTTTCATCTAATACTGATTTTGATCATTTATGTGTATTTATCTTGCAGATGGCATCACCACATGATGATCCTCTATTGACTCAGTAGCATTTACATCGATCGAATAATGTCGGTTAAGCATGCAACATCTTATATCTTATGAGATTTTGGTGATGAGGATAATTATTTGCATCTTCGATTTATGTCAGTGCTAGATCATTGGGGATTTTACGGGTCGCACATTGTGGACCAATTAGCAGACTAGACAATCATTTGATAAAAGCATTGGTTGAGAGATAGCGCCGCGAGACACATACTTTTCATTTGTCCATAGGAGAGGCGACAATCACCCTACAAGATGTTGCCATAATTTGGGATCTTCCGATTGAAGGTGCCCCGATGATAGCCGATGATGTTCAGCATTCCATGAAGTATTGAGTTCAGTGTCTTATGCACTACATAGGCATACAAGTTGTCTATGACGAGGACATGAGAGGTGAGACTCATCGGAAACTCTCGACATTGAGTGAGCATCTTAGAATCCACCAGCCAGATGATGACACGCCGCAGGATGAGGTTGTGAAGTACGCGCATGGGATTACATTATTATTACTTGATTCTATGTTGATGCCCGGTAAAACCAATAACTATGTGTCCATACTATACCTATGTCATTTCGTGAGATGTGTAACGTTGTGAACCCTGAGAGGAAGACGATTAGTGGTCCGCTAGATTTATTGCAGATTTGGGCTTGGTTCTAAATTCCCTCTATTAGACCAGATTCTAGGCCCATGCTTGATCTTCAGACCATGTACATTATATTCGAAGACGTCACGTTGCCCATACCCACCGTATGGTGCTAGGTATAACATGTTACTGCAATACTCAATGCGCATCTGTTAATAATAATTCCATTTAATAACTTGACTTGAATGTTTATGTAGGTAGATTGCACGGCATAATCATACTCGGAGCGCTAGATATGCGTTAAGAGAATTTCGGGAGTCACTTGATCGGCTACATGAATTAGAGGTAGAGTACTAAATAACTTTTACTTATTTTATACGACGAAAATTGATGATGATCATTGAAGTGTGCAGTAGACATGGGAACCCTATGATATGAGTGCACCTGTAATTTTCTATATTGGGTGAAAGATGTTTTGAGTGAAAATTTGCTGAGAGAGTGTCCACTCATATGCTGGTCAATTGTCGAGGTCCAGTTTCCTAATCGAGCGACTTGACTATTCGATATACGCCAGAACATACCTGATACCGAAAAAATTAATTTGGAATAATTGCACAATGTCTCTCGAGCACATGATTATTACGTTCAGTGGACTGCACATTATTGTGCCTGGATTCATGCATGGAATTTACGAGATGCTACAAGGCACTCAATTTCGAAGAGGTGCAGGTATGGTGCGCGGATAAACTTCTTTTGAACATTATGATCACCAAAAACCATTTTACACTCATGTTCCAAACTGAACCAGGGATCCGAATTAGTTCTTTGAAGAACCTGGACTAGCTTTCAAGTGGGACAATCCTGGTTATGACGTCAGCATTGGAAATTGCATGTTCAGTTTTAAAGCAACAATTAAGTAAATCTTAGGTTTCTTTCACTTGTTTTTCTGGTAATGGTACTCATTTGGATTCTATTCACGAATATCTTTTTTGGTGATTTGAATTCTAGTAGACGTTCATCTCTAGCGAGTGTTCACTTAGTATTTTCTTGACAGTCGTAATCGAGTGTTTGGACCCAATGTGTAGGAGGACCATTTGTATTGTTAAAGTGGTTTTCAATTAGCTTTTATTTTCAAATAAGATAGAAGTAATTGATATGTACTTGTTGATAAGTTATTCATTATTTGTTCCAATATGTATTTATAGTAAGAAGAGACTACCAGATAAGTTATTAATCAATTAAAAATACATTTTCCCAATTATGACTCTTGACAAGACCAAACAATTTGACTGAGGTTTCTAGGGTCCCAAGGTCATAGCTCATTGACAAGACCAAATGAAGTTCCATTTTAATAATTTGACTGAGCTTGCTAGAGTCCCAGAGTCACAGCTCATCGACAAGACCAAACAATATTGCATTTTAATCATTTCATTGAGCTTGTTAGGGTAGCAGAGTCATAGCCCATTGACAAGACCAAACAATATTCCATTTTAATAATTTGTCCGATTATGTAATCTTTCTTCTATTATTTAATAAAATTGTTTGTTTGTATCATCCAATTGGGGGGAATGGTCCATCAGCCATGTGAAATCTACCACAAAACTTACATCATAAAATATATTTCCTGCAAAAGTGTTTATTGTAAAAGTAGTGATTGGGGAATATATTCCTTCTTACAACTAGAAGACACTGAAAGAAGAATATATTCTTTGTACATTAAATGCTCTATTTAATATTAGGTTCATTTTTTGTGAAAACTATACATTGTAACTATAAACTCACAATAAAACTCACTCAAAAAAAATTAAAAATGGCATCAGGTGAAACCTCCCAATATATTCATAAACCTCAGTCCCATTAAATCTACACAGAAGCTTAGACCAAGAAAGTGGACAAAAGAATTATTCAGGAGCTCGTGGAACAGTGTGTGATGAGAAGTTTCCATTATGCAAAGCGTACCACAACTGCAATAAACACGGCTATGACCAATGTCAATATAGTTTTTAATACAATGTTTGATCTATCATATTGCATAGCACGGGAAAATTATCTTCATATACCTTACCGAGTCTTTCGTTGGCTACTCAATCAATGTGGTGTATCTTATGATCGAACTAGTAATCAAGTTCATCCAAGAATGAAGCCATGAGGAATCAAATACTCAGGGTTAGTTCATTTAGTACGAGAAGTTTGCAAATTTTTATTTTAAATTTTAAATTGTTCGCATGTGTTTTAGCTAATATGGTGTTTTATTGTATGCAGCATGAGAAGTTTGAAGGTGAGGCGGATTATCATGCATTGTCGATCCTTTTCCACAATATAGGAGAATATTAGGACGAAGTGGTCTATGTTATCCCTTAAACTCATGTTGGGGTGTTGCGTTTATTTTCAAATAATGAGTATCCATCTTGTATCATGTTAATTTCAGTAGCTTGTTAAATAAATTTGTGATGTTAATGGTTTAATAAAAATAAGTAATTGATATGAACTTTTGCATGATTTCTTGGATGTATTTCAATTCATATTTATAGCAAGAAGAGATTATCTTGTGAAACCTACCAGCGACATGACAACACAATGGCACAACTTTCTATATTTACTATTCTCGTGTAACTTATACTCAACAAATTTATAGACAACTAAGATAGCTAGATAGCCTACAAAACTCCAACTGACAAGTCTAGTCACTGTTCTCCTTACTTTGTATAATTTCGATGTAGTCAATATTAGTTGGCACAGTTGCATTTCATTGATATTGGGATGGACAATCATTTTTAGTGTTCAATGACATTGATTTACATGACAAGACAACACACTTCATCAAAATATGAGTTGTGATACTATTCAAGTAAATAGACAACACATGTACACAGTTTCTCACTTAACTCATGTGTGTGTGTGTGTGTGTGTGTGTGTATATATATATATATATAGGAGTGGGTTCAAATGGTAACCATGTCATTATATGTGAACTTGCGAACTAGTGTTTTTATTATATACCAGCAGTGCTTTTATTATACAATTCTAATGCATTTAATCAAATAAAAAAATATACAAAAAATTTATTTCATCCATTTAATTAGATTTAATTCACATATAAGGATATGGTTCTCATTTGAATCTAATCTTATATATATATATATATATACATTTTTGGGTGGGGGTGGGGGTGCATTTAGAAAAACAACCAAGCATACTTAAGTAAATAGAATTTCTAATTGCCTTTTTCCTTTGTGCAAAAGATAAAGACTACTGGCTAACTTTGATGAAAATCATCCCGATTTAAGAATATTTGGAGATACTTACTATCCTGGAAGAACCCCATGGATCATGCCCATGGAACGAGTAATTCTTGATTTTTTAATCTCTCAAAAAGAAAGTGTTGAAAGTGGAGCAAAAAAAGGAGATAGATGTTTACACCAAGGAGATAGACTGTCATGCAAGTAACAAATGTACTCCAAGGGAATTTCACGTTTTCACCTACGGTTGAAGATGTTAGTCAGAGGATCCAGGGAAATGGAAAATGAGGTTCAATTGGTACGAGGTGCTGTTTGCTGAGCCTGGAGTTTTTAAGGATCATGACCGCAAACTAGTTAATGAAATATCACTCTCTACAATCAATTTACCGATGTAAAGTTAACAACTTCCTCTATCTACAATGACATGATTGAATTTTTTGTTGTAAATTAGATACATTACTAACTCTTTTATGAAGAAATACAATAATGTCTTACCGTCACACAAGTATTACGTGTTTGACGAGCCACCAATGTGAAAGAAATTGGAGAAAGCTTTTGGATAAATAGTTAATATTGTGTTGGTCAATTCAAAAGTAATGTGTTTGTATTTGTAATTTTTAATTTTAACAGATTTAGTTATATGTTCAAGTGTGTAATGAGATGGGATCGGGATAACCTCAGTTTAATTGTGCAACTATGTCAAATTCTGTAATGTTTGAATGTGTAATCTATTTTTTTTTCCTTTTTTCAATCAAATTATTTAATGGTCTCTTTATGGTTGTATTTATTACACTTCCAACTTTGATGGTGACAAGACTACAAATTAATCAATATATTTTTCAACTTTTGTTGTGACAATATTAGACATTAATCCATACATTTTTTGAACTTTCTTTGTGACAAGACTACACACTAATCACTATATTTTCATCTTTAGCCGTGACAAATATATACAATAATACATTTTTTTTTCACCTTTAACAACTTTAACAGATTTAGTTTTGACAACACTACGCAGTGGATTAGATTTTTTAAACACTTAAATATTTTGTTTTCTCCACCATTTTGGTGTTACCATAATAGTAAAAAAAAACGTTCCCATCAGCCTAATAATGTACAAAATCTTGATTTTGAAGAAGATTTCTTTTTCTACGATAGAAATTTAACCGAGTGGAGTATCCATATAGATACTATGCTGGTTGACGACTTCCGTGAGAGTAAGCTCAATGGAGTCTACGATCCCAGAAGAGGATTACACAACAATATCACGTGAATCTTGTTGGATAAAATCAATGTTAGGTTCGGGAAAGCTTTCACAATGGATGACATAACCGCTCGAGTTGAACTTCTTGAAAAACGATACAAGCATTTTCACATGATGGGAAACAAGAATTCTATTTGGGATCATGAGACCAACAAAGCGCAAGCGTCAGAATGAATTGTACATTTTTTGAATGACGTGGTAGACGATGTTGAGTTTACTTCTGCATATCTAAACAATGGAAAACCTTTGTTCGATTTGATGGATTGGGTATTCAATAAAAAAAATTTGAATTGCATTTGTCAATACCACAATCTCATTGAAAATCCTCCATTACGATTGTGATCACATATGTAATATCAAATTATTGTAATTGTTATTTTAGCCTTATTGTATTTAAATTTGAAATAAAGTTTCTTTATTCTAATTTAAAGAAATTATTGTGATATACACTTATATTAAAAAAAATATGTTTATTTATTTTCCCTAATACAACATAAGAGATATTTAAGATTTTATAAATACATAAATTTTTTAAATAAAAATAACAAATTATAAAAGGTTAAAAAAAATATTTTCTTACAAATTAGTTTTTTGGGCCACAATGAAAAAAAGATTTGGGGGTCGAGACGATGTTGCCACCAGCGTCCCGAATCAAACTGTAAAAAATAAAACTTTATTTTGGGACGCAGGTGGCAACAGCGTCCGACCCAAAACTTTTTTTTTCAAATTGGTCCGCGACGTTGTTGCCACCAGTGTCCCGTAATGAGTTTCTTTTTTCAAAATTTGACCCCGGGACGCTGGTGGTCCCATTTTCTTTTTTTCATTTCAGCCCCATAATTACGAAAATAAATGAAAATGGTCCGGGACACGTTGTCAAATGCGTCCCAATTCCTTTTTTTTTTTTATTAGCGGGATGCTTTTCATAATAGCATCCCAATTTTTTTATAGTTGTTTCATTTTTTCCAATTTTAATTTATTTAACTATACCGGAGTTCTCGCAATTTCAAGACTCCTTTGTTTTTATTTTCATTCTTTTTTTTAACAAAAATGCAAAATAGCTCACTCAGAATGATGGCAAATTAATACAAATAAATATACTTGTCTTAAATTTACTAAGTAATTTACAAAAATAGCAATTTAACCTAAGTTTCGCCGGAAAAGAAAAAAAAAGTTCGTCTGAATCTTTTAATTTTCGGCAAAAAATGTTGACTTTGACCAATTTGGACCAAGTCAATGCAGACGTTGCAAAAATAATAATAATCATTTAAAAAAAATTAAATTTTTTTTTTAAAATATAAGATTTTAAAAATATGAAGAAATATTGTAAAATTTGAGATTATTTAAATATGCCAAAAAGTATTATTAAAATATAAAATTAAAACAAACCTTGAATAAATTTTTTAAAATCTATTTTTTTTTAAAAGAAATATTTAAGAAGAAGGTAATTGTAATATAAAATTAAAAAAAATTGGAAAATTATTTTATAAAGTTTTTAAAATTATACTAAATACGTACTTAAATATTTAAACTTTAAAACCAAAACAGAATATGGGAGAATATCAATAAAGAATCTAAGAATCTTTTTTATATTCAAAATGATTTCAAATATTATAACAAATTATATTTATGTCAAATAAGTTTTTTTTTCATATGTAAAATAGTTTCTTTTATAAAATATTTTCTAGATTCTTTTAATTATATATTTTACATATTTAAACAATTTTTGATTCTTGATAAATAAATTTTCTTACTTTGTTTTGATTTTATATATTTTTGTTTACATACTTCAAATCATTCCAAGTTTTATAATATATTTTGTCAGATTTATTTTATTTTGTATTTTAAATATTGTTTTAATATTTAAATGGTTTTGAATTTTAAAATATTTTCCAAAATTTTTATAATATTTTTAACATATTTAAAATAATCTCAAATTTATAATAAAATTTCCATCTTTTTGTATAATTTTATATTTTAAATAGTTTTTAAAATTGATTTTAGATTTTTAAAACAAATTTCTAGATTTTTACTGAATTTTTAATTTTATTATTCTTTGCCATATCAATATTGACTTGGTCAAAATTGGTTCAAGTCAATATTTTTCACCGGAATTTGAAAGAATCGACAAAATCTCTTTCCTCGCAAGATTAGGGTTAATTTGCTATATTTTTTAAAATTAGTAGTTAAAATTTATAACTAAATATATTTAATTATCTTAAATTACCACCATCCCTAAATTATTAGTGCTATTTTGCAGTTTTACCTTTTTTAAATTATCCAAACATTTGGGATAGTTTATAATTATCTCTTTTGTTTAATAAATATATAAATTTAATATTTTCATTACAAAGTCCAAAGTGATGGGGTAGACGACAAACAACTCTGCCTGAGGCTGTTCAATGCACTTTCATCCAATTTTCTTATTTCTGCCCTCAATTTTTGTTCCACCCCCTTTTTTCTCGTTATCTTTTAAATAAAACTCCATCCTTTTCTTCTTTGGTAATTAATCTTCAATAGCTGTATTTTATCCTGTGTGAAATTTATAGCAATTAATTTCTAGAAACTACTTGCCGAAGGTTTCAAAATCTGGAAACTACTTCCAATTTGGTGAGTAATCTTGATTCTTAGATTTTTATCTAGATTCTTTTGAAATCATGTTGTTTATTTGCTATAAATAAAGGTTGGGTTTCTATTCCTCAACTTTAATTTGTTAGTATGTACGGTGATATGCAGCAGATGTAGCTTCCTGATTTTATTTTTCTATATGAAATCTACAGTTGGTAAAAAACAGGTAATTTAGAATTAAAGTTATAGTAGAACTCCTATTAATTCTTAGCTAAAGTTTGGGTTAGGGTTTTTGAGAGCTTTAAACTTTGAATAGCTAAAATTCTCTTTTCTTGTGCAAAAAAGGGTTTGTTAGGTTGTAGACTTCGACATTTTCCCATATAGTTTTTTTCTTCATTTTCGACTATTTGGATTTTATTTTATTTTATCTGAAAAAAAAATAACAAAAACTTGGGAATGGATTATCCACGGGAAAACGGGTTTTCTAGTGGAAATGTGGTGCAAGTTCTTTCGGGAAACCCTGTAAATGAGAACCGGGCCGGGCTTACTGACCCGGCCATTTGGGCCACTGAGGACGAGTACGGAATGTGGAACGCAGAATCAGCAACTGAGCCACCAAACAAACGATCAAGAAATCCCCAATCCGCTGATTCAACCCCTTCCAATCGGTCAAAGGCGATCGGAAAAATGTTCTACAAAACCAAACTGTGCTGCAAATTCCGGGCCGGCACCTGTCCCTACATCACCAACTGCAATTTCGCGCACAGCATCGAGGAGCTCAGAAAACCGCCCCCCAATTGGCAAGAAATTGTTTCGGCCCACGACGGCAATGAAGAAGACGAGCGGGGCCCAAGGGAGCAATTTCAGATTCCGATTCTTGGGGTTAGCGACGAGGCCCAGAGGTCTTACAAAGGACGGCATTGTAAAAAGTTCTACACCGAGGAAGGGTGTCCGTACGGGGAGAGTTGCACTTTTATGCACGACGAGCAGTCGAGGGCCCGGGAAAGCGTGGTGATAAGTTTGGGGCCCGGTGGGTATGGAGGCAATAACAGTGGAAATGGATCAGCGGTGTTGAAGAGTTCAAATTGGAAAACGAGGATTTGTAATAAGTGGGAGATTACAGGCTATTGCCCGTTTGGGAGCAAGTGTCATTTTGCTCATGGAGCCGCAGGTATAATCTTTTTTGTTCTTTCTTTCTTTCTTTTTTTTTTTTTGAAGCTATTTCTGTTGCTCCTTTTTTGATTAACTACCCTTGAAGTGTAATCTAAGTATGAATAACAGTGGATTTGGAAATCTAGGGGAACGTATAATTTTCTTAACGGTTGGTGATTGAAAATGTTATATTTGGAAAAGCCCGTGCGCACGATGTTTAGGGTAAAGATTTAGCTTTTGTAAATTTCAGGTGCAAATGTGTAATTTCGCGTGAGATTTCTGTTTCTTTTATAAATAACCATTGCAGTAGCTATAATTTGTAAAATAAAAACATATTTGAAGGGTGTATTTGTAATTTTGAAAGATAATTGATTTTTTTCTTTGGAAAAACTGTAAGATGAGTTTCTATGTTTATGATGATGACCTCAAAATTCATCCTTAAAATACAGAACTTAACAGTTACAGTGGCGGACAAATCGAGTCAGAAGTGAAAGATGTTTGTACTCAAGATGCCAAGCAAGGGGCATTACCGGCTAAGACTTGGGTAGATGGTGTTGTTCATCATTCTGATGGGTATCATATCGGGATTACGTCTCAGAGGTTGTCCAATGTGGTTCATAAGACTGGACGGAGATCGACTCAGAAATGGAAGGGCCCGGACAAAATTAGCAAGATTTACGGTGACTGGATCGATGACCTCGAGTAGGGTTTCTTTAAATGTATCAATGGAAGACCAGTTCTTGCAATTGTGTCAAATGCTTCCAACTTAGAAATAATGTTGTATGTTCTTATTCTGCTGTATCACATTTCCTATTTTTCTCCTCTGTTGTTTGGGATTGTAATAAAATGTTGCCCTATATAATATAATAATCATTGCATGCAATGGCTATTTTGTCCTCACTTCTTCTGTCTGTTTTTTTCATTGTCATCTTGTGTACTATTTTTATGTGTGCCTACTATCACGGGCGATATATTTCGGATCGCTGCCGTGACTACGGACGCCGAGCCTTTGAGCCAACTCTCGGGAAAGGGCGGGTTGTTGAGCCAAGAGGTCGCCAACATGGGCGAGTAACTAGCACTCGTGGGCGAGAAGCTATGTTATGTAGTCCATTGGATCGACGAGTTTTGCAAGGTGGCCGACAGTGACAATGCGTGGATGCCTCGGTGTAAAGATTGGCGCAAGAGGTATGCGCGCCAGGCGGAGGTAATCGAGGAGTTGGGCCGAAAGATCAAACGCTTACATTGGCCTGTGTTCTCGGCCTAGTAGACGTCCGGAAGCTTTCGAGGAAGGTGGGCGTAAGCACCCGGCAAGTGACGCCATGAGCCTAGCCTATCCGGCGTCGAACATTCTAGAAGGCTCAGTGCCAATCCAGCTTGTACAAAGTCAAAGCCCAATCGGGATCCTATCGCATTATGGATCCTTGTATATTTTGTTTGCTTGTTGATCGTTTAGGAAGTTTCTTAGGAGGGCGGTTTTTCCACGTGTTTATGGTCGGCTGATTAGGGCTTTTTGTTCTAGCGTCTTAGTTAGGTAAGTTGTGTAGCTTGAAGAAGGGGAAACCCTAAACCCTAGCGTGATAATGTTCAAGAAGTATAAATTGACCCTCATCTATTGTAATTATTATTAATGAATTTTCTCGGAGTTTAATACAATTATTATTTTTCAGCTCCCATGTTCACCTTGCTTTATTCTTCACGTTTTCATCTTGTTTGAAGGCTTACCAAGATGTCTCATGGCTCCTCTGATCTCAATGAGTCGACATGCTTGGTGCCACGCGGGCATATTCCGCTGCCCTACCTTGGTCAAGAAGGTAGGCCCGTGACATGTGGTATCAGAGCCACTTTGGCTTCTAATCCATGCACTCTGCGTGTTATCGATAGGGTGGTGTCAAGACAAGTGAAGGAAGAGGCAAGTAACGTCACGATGATCGATGGTGGAAGCGAATCTATGTCGGAGCGTCGCTTTATCGTGGTGAACAAACCACGGTCGGGGAAGCAGAGCTGCTAGATCTTGTTGAAGGCTTGAAGTATGGGGACGTCGTTAAGCTTTGCGAAACGTCGGGAGACCTGGACGAGAAAATCGAGCACATCCAGGTTCGACTCTCTTAGTCGGTGTCAATTGAGGTTCATGGGCAAGTCACTCACCTGCTGACTGACAGGGGTGACGAAATGAATCAAGATCTTGGAGGGTCGGGTGGTGTGTCTCTCCCCCCTTTGAGCTCGTCCATTCGTTGGGTGATCCCTTGCTCTCACGTTCGAGTGTTTGCTCGTCGTTTAGGCCCGTGAGTGAGATTTCTGCTCATTGCAGTCACCTCCAGGGTTCTTCGCACCTGGATAGTACCAGGACCCTTGTGCCCCGGCCCTTGAGTAGACAAAGGTTGCGGAAAGGGACGGAGGTCTCGTAATGAGAGTTCCAAGACCCTAACCATACGGCGGTTCGAGGAATGTGCGAGAGATCGAGCTCTTCTTGCATGGGGTGGAGCTATACTTTAAGGTAATAGGCGTGACGTCAATTGAGGATAGCTTTGGATATGTTGGCAGGGGAGGCCGCGTGTTGGTAGATGTTGCTCCAGGCGCCAATAGTCTTGGCATGGTGAAGACATGGGGAGAGTTTAAAGGCGATTTGTGGAGCTAATTCTAAGCCAATCGACTTGCGACAAGAATGGCCCAGTTCGGTGATGTAAATGTTGTCTCGCGTGGTGGATGTGAGTTAGGTGGTGGAGACATCCGGATGACAATGACAAGAGACGAGACAAACTGTCGGAGTGCTTCGTGTGTGGCGAGCAAGGCCACGTTCGAGCCAATTGTCCAAGAAAGGGCAATAAGGGGGAGAGCGGTGCGAGCAAAAGGGAACTTGACAGGGGCAAGATCCTGGAGAATCTCTTCAGGTTACCGGGAGCCATGAGTGCTAGCGGCAAACTGATCGACAGTGAGCAAGGGAATGTGATAATTATTGAAGCTTCGATCGCGGGCAAGGTTTTCTGAATGCTAGTAGACACTGGGGTGTCGACCAATTTCATGAAGGTGGAATTGGCGGAGACTTTGGGTCTGAGAATGACACCAACGGGGTGTGTAATAAAGGGAGTGAATGCGAAGGCTATGCCCTTACATGGCAAGGCGGAGGATGTGACAATTGTTATTGGAAATTAGATGACAAGGGTCACCTTCATGGTCGGTCCGATGGACGACTTCGGTGCAGTTCTAGAATAGCTTTAGTTCGAGGATGTGTGTGCTTACACAGTCTCGTACTCCAACTCACTAGTCTTGTTGAGCAACAAGAGTGTGAGTGTAATCTCTATGTTGCGAGAGAAGCGGAGACTAACATCACTTGCGGTGTTCTCGAGCAACAAGAAGATTATGGGCACGGATCATGGATGTCGTGGAAAGGACCGATGAGGAGAGCAATGCAGATACTACACCCGCGAACGGCTTGGGGTTAGAGGCATCGCGAAGGATAACGCGGTGTGGAAAGCGGTTGTCGCCCAACTTTCGTCAACACTGTCGACATTGCCTAATGGGGCCTGGGAGCCGTGGACGGTTTAAGAGCAACTCAAGGTGCGGGAGTTGATTTGGGAGAAAACCCTTGTGTCATATCAATACCGACTATGACTTTGGAGGAGAGAATGTCGTGGGCGATATCTATCGGATCGATGTCGTAACTAAGGCCACCGAGCCTTTGAGCCAGCCCTCGGGGAAGAGCGGGTTGTTGCGCCAAGAGGTCGCCAACATGGGCACTACTTGCACGCGTGTGCGAGAGGCTACGTTATGTAGACCATTGGATCGAGGAGTTTTGCAAGGTGGCCGATAAAGACGATGCATGGATACTTCGGTGTAAATATTGGGCAAGAGGTACGCGCGTCGGGCGGAGTGATCGAGGAGTTGGGCTGAAAGTACGTCGATCTGTGGGCCGATATGTTATTCGGGCAAGTAGACTTCCAGAAGCTTCCGAGGAAAGCGGTGCGTAAGCACCCGACGAGCGGCGCCATGGGCCTAGCCATCAAGCGTAAAACATTCTAAAAGACTCTAGGCCGATCCGGCTTATACGAAGTGAAAGATCCAACCGGAATCCTATCGCATTATGAATCCTTGTATATTTTGTTTCCTTGTTGAACCTTTAGGTCGTTTAGGAAGCTCCTTAGGAGGGCGGTTTTCCCATGCGTGTTTATGGGCCGGACGATAGGGAATTTTTATACTAGCATCTTAGTTAGGTAAGTTGTGTAGCTTAGAGAAGAGGAAACATTAAACCCTGGCGCATTAGTTTTTAGTATAAATAGGCCACTTACCTATTGTAATTGGTATTAACGAGTTTTCTCAAAGTTTAATACAATTAATATTCTCCAACTCTCGGTTTCACCTTCTTGATTTATTCTTAACGTATTTGCCTTGTTTTAAGGCTTACCAAGATGCCTCATGGCCAGAGGCGGATATAGAAAAAAATATTTGGTGGGGCATCAACGTAATATTTTTATTTATTTATTTGTTAAAATGATACTCAAAAAATTATCACATTACATAACAAGTATAAACTTAATAAGGGTTCAAAAAATACATATTACTATTATTCTCGTTGAGTTATTATATTTGAAGTAGACTTACAATTGCAGCACGCTAATAACAAGAAATAACTCTTTCTCTAGATATGTAATTAAAATAATTATAAAATATTTAATTTCTTATGCTACATAATTTTTACATACGTTATTTTGAAAAATATTTTTTTTACACTAGTCATCGTCAAGGGAGAAATATAACACTTATTTTTGGAAAAGTTTAATGCTTCTCTTTATACAAATTAAAGAAGACTAATTAAATAAATAATAATACTATTATGATTTCTAAAACCAAATAATGACTACAATTTAAATGAATAAAATACCAATAGCAGTAGTTATTTCTTTACAATTTCGCAAAGAAATTTTCAAGTGAGCAAATGCTAAAATCAACAAAGCATTTCCAACAATTGGTATCAATAATATAAAAAAATCTAWAATTTACTAGATTTGAAGATATACAAGAACCATCAACATTTAAACTATAAAATCTCCGTGAAGTATCACCAAAAAGTTCATTATACATCACTTGTTCTAATAATTAAAAATTAGCATTTAAAAATTCAAATAGAAAAATTATCSAACGTATAAATTAATAGACTTTTTTTAATTGAAACTAAAAAGAGATTCAATTATTTTTTATAATGAATAAGTTTTTTTTATGGTGGGACACTCATAATATATACATATATTTTAATATATATATATATTAATATAAAACATAAAAAATGGAAAATTTTGGGGGGGCCTGTGCTACCCAGGCCCCCGTATAAATCCGCCTCTGCTCATGGCCACTCTGATTCAACGAGTCGACATGCTTGGTGCCGCACGGGCACATTTTGCTGCCCTACCTTGGTCGAGAAGGTAGGCCCCGTGACACTACACTTGTCAAGACAAGCATACATAATATTCTTTTCTTTTTAGTTAGCGATGTGACATAAAATTAGAGGTTTCGATTCAAATAAGAGAATTGATAAATCGAGTTTTGAAATAGTTGTTTGAGTTCAAAATGCTAATTCTGAAAAAGTATAAATGAGCTTTTTGAAAAGAATGGATTGAGAAATTGGTCAAAATTACAATTTTATTCTCAAATTAAAATTATAACACATTTATCATTAATTTAAATAAATCAAATTATTTACAACTAATTTATTGATTAACTAGCAATATTTATCTATTTTAAAAAAGTGTATTTAACATATTTGCAAATTAAAAACACAGTAAAATTATATATTTAATAATTTTAAAAAATAATTGTAATGTTGTTTTAATATTATATATACTCACTAAATAAATCTACATAATTAATACGAAAATGTCAATAATAAATTAGTATCGATGTCCTTTTAATTATTTTGCACAATCAAACAGTTATCAAATTTGAATTATTTACCAAGCACTTTATATGAACCATAAAATCAATCAATAGAATCGTTATTCGTTAACTATCAAACAAGACCTTAATATATTAAATAATGGGTCAATAATCTTTTTATCAAAAACTTTTTTTTTTTTTACTTATATTCAATAATTTATTAATTCTCGCTTAAAAAAATTCACTGGGAAAAAAAAAAATCCAAATTAACTAGAACGACCCTTGCATTGATATCTAGTTTTAAGGTTTTAAAATAATAATAATAATAATAACTGAATAAACAAACAAATATATACAAAATGGAAGCCCCTAATTGAAATATATATATATATATATATATATATATATATATATATATATATAATATATATATATAATCTCATAGCATAAAACACTTTTTAATCCTGATGATTCAATATCTATGTATCTATATACCCTTATAATTTTGGTATCAACATGAAAATTAAGTTTTTTCTCCTGAGCCAATTTGCGAGCCTTTTTGCTATAATCTTCTTCGGTCGTAGTTTTCTTCTCACCCTGTGAGCAGTCGTTTGGCTTTCCCCATTGTTTGTTTCCGATTGGTATTTGAAGTGAGCTTTAGAATTATTAATTAATAATATTACGAAAACACACATGTATTTATCTAAATCAAATCCATAGTCAGATGAGGTAACTAATACTACCCTAAATACGACACGTATTCTTGAGGGAAAAATAATCTCCGATTTCATATACCAGAATCTCAAATGTTCTAGTTTAATAAATAATTAAACTAGTTTTTTAAACCAAATCTTCTCAATATATCAAGTGAATTTTGTGTGAATATACTTACTGCTATTATTAAAACTTAATTTCAAATTGAAAAAATATGCATAAACTATCTATGCGTTTTTTAGATTTTTTGTTTCAAATAAAATAGTTATTAAGAAAACCAAAACCCAAATTAACTAGAAATGACCTATGCATTGATAGCAAGTTTATTGGTTTTGTTCAAGACTTACCATGAGTTTCGTAATTATCATCACAGGTTGTAAATTACATTAACAAATTCTTGATCAGACTTTAATTGCACATGCTGATGAATGAACGAGAGAGAGAGGAGATGTGGACCAAAAATGACACATTTTCATAACCTTTTTCATCATCTGTAACAACAAAATATTAGGGCATTAGAGCAGCAGCTACAACCCTTACATTCCACCACCTAATCCCAAAAAAACAACAAAAAAACACATGTAATGTGGTTCTCTATATACAACAACAAGTTGCACCATCCATAATCATAAACCATCAAAAGGGGTTTTGTTAGTTAATAAGCAAGGGCCCCAAGAGAAAAACACCGTCTCCACAATTCAACTTGAAAGCCCCCAAGAGCCC